>VWYH01001498.1:0-173550 GCA_013399365.1 Pampusana beccarii
TGTACAGGCATTTCAGGGAGCAAACTGAGCACACTGATTTCAGTCCCTTTGACGTTGTCCCCACTCACATTAATTGAAATAATTTTGTGCAATTACATGCCTTTTTTTCATCTCTTTTTCCTCATCATTAGCAAATAAGGTAACTTCTATCCCAGGATATGAATTCAGCTACCCTTTTGTGAATATTTTGCTATAATATTCTTGAGGTTTGGTGGGATGGGTAGGGGCATTGACATTCCTGTTTTCTCAAAACACTTTGTTTCTCACACTATGCCTGTCTAAACCTTTTACTAAGATGAACAATTAATTGAAAGCATCAACTGACTTCTTTTATCTGTTATTTTATTATGACCCAATTTAAGTTTATTAATAGACTGCAAAGCTGTGCAAGTTACATTCAAGTATATGGTGATATTGTTAATATTTTGTTTCACTTTCAATGTTCTTTTTAAGCAAGAATAATCAACGCAGATGTTGCTGCTTTACAATTAGTCGTATCACCTTTTGCCCTTTTAAAAGATACATATTCAAATAGTAAATAAATTAAAGCAGATAAATTAAAGGAATAAGAATTTTGAAGTAATGAAATCTTCAAATACTTAGCTAATGCCTTAAGCATATAATGTTAAGAAACTGCTCTGTTCCTGTATACGTGTAAATAATTAGGATGTAGATGAGAGTATAGCAGAGCTTTTTCGAAAATAAGTAGCCCCATTCCTAGCATTTTGAGAGCTAACATAATGTATGCTGATCTGCACTACAAACAGCCCTAATGTTCATCTCACTGCTTAGGCATACATATGTTGTATGGCAATTCAAAACAGATTTTCCCAGTCCACCAAATCAAGTCCTCAATCTCCAGAGGATTAAAAGTGGCTAAGAATAGGGAAACCTAAGTAACTACCAAAATACATCTGAGTGTGGCCGTTCTCCTCAACCTCTCCTGTTTTAACAGGTTACACAAAACGTGGCTTGTTTTACCATACATCTCAGGCCATGGCCACACTTTCCTATTGTCAGAGCTCTGCAGGCTGGCTGCAATCAATGTGTAATTTGCTTCTCAGAGGACTCAAGACTGCTACAGAGATTGTTTTTATCAAAGTTATCACAGGCAGTGTGTTAAAATCATAAAGTTTTCTTAGCGATGCTTCAAAGAAAAAGAGTGGTGAGGGGGAAAAATTAAAAAAACAGGCTTAGGAAAGCCTACTAACTGAGAGGAAGATCAAGTCACAAAGCTTAGATCCACAGGTGTCTTACTCTGCCACATTTAAAGGACTGGTTTCCAGAAACTACTCCTTGGGAGCAGTATGACAGGTGTTTTATGTGGTTACCATATAGATGAAGCAACATTCCTCATTTCACGAGGAAGATCAGTAGTGATCATTTAACCAGAAAGAAGAAGTTCGCTCTTGTGTGGCTCCTCTGCATTAATCTGCATCTGGTTGTGAACCTTAAGTTGCCTGTCTATACAGAGCAGCCACAGAGCACCCAGTTACCACTGGAAAGCAAGTTTCTTGGTTGCTCATACTGCATTGGCCTTGGACCATCATGAGTATGTCCGAGCTGACACTTGTGTGCCCCTCCATGCAGCCTGTTTTCCATATTTTTGTGGCTTGACACACCTGGCACATAAGTCAACATAACACATAACCCATATGCTGTTGCCAGCTTTATAAACATTGCAACAGGTGCAAGTCTCCCATGTATGATAATATCACCCCATCACACCTAATCCACTACACAAGAGCTGATTGTCTGGGACATGGCATGGTCCAAAGACAAAGTCTAAGCCCTCCTCACTTTATCTAGGAGTATGAATGGCACCAGCATTTTCATAAGGTTTCCCAAAGCTGGTAGACCTAAGACAAGGTAACTGACAAGCCATCTCAGCAACATTACTCACAGATCAGCAGCCAGTTCTATAAGACTAAAGGCAAGAAACACAGCCCCCTCCAGAGTGAAAAATTCCTTCTTCAAGTTCAAGGTGTTTCTGACAGTCCACTTGTCACACTGTGACCCAACACCCTCCTTGGGGCAACAGGGGATCTCAGCACCATCCATGAAAAGTAAAACAACTGTTCATTGAGAGATGATGATGTGAATAGCCACAGTACGAGTGATGTAAAACATAACCCAGGAGACAGGAGAGGGAAATGGAGCCTGAGGATGTTTTCAGAGGTCAGTGGCAAAACAATCACATGGCTGTGGGAGTTTCTTCCAGAGGACATGCCACCGACAGACTGAGTCCAATATCCACGAGCTGTTTGATCTGAGCTGTGAAAATAAATTATTTATGGGGTTAGATGGTATCTTTGGAAGTTCTACTAGCATTGTCTTTAAATTGCCTTTAGCTGTGCATAACAGATGGGCAATATGTTAACTTTATTTACAGGCAGTCCTCATTCGCAAAACAACAGAGATGAAACGGGAACAACCTGTTTAGTTTTGACGTGAAGGACTTCTCTTGGAAAAAGTTCTGCTGAGAGGTTTTGGGGGACTTTTTTTTAATTGTTTTGCATTATCAGTTTGGACTTAAACTTCTGTCCAACCGCTCTATTGTTCTCCCCTGGAAATTCTTAATCAAAGTTAAAACATTAATCAAAACGGAAATAAAACTAAAATTACCTCTAAATTACGGTGAGTTATGTCTTGGCAACTCTACCCTTTTGACCCTGCTGTCACTTTGATGAATCCAGCCCATTGTGTTGTGTAATAGAGTGCTGGCTCGCATGAGCTATAGCACAAGCTACCAAGTAGTATACTGACTGGTTTGTAGATGCCCCTACTATCAACGCTTCTGAGTGTGTATAGACAATGTCATTGGTTGGTTTAAACTAAACTACTGAATAAAACCAACACCCAGGCAACAACTTCCATTCATCAGACAGAAGTCTGGGAGTGACTTGAGTTTTGTACCATCTCATGAAGATCAGTAGCCTTAAATTCTCCTAGGTCAACGGGGATGAAAAGTTGCAGAGATAGCAGTTTTGCTTAAGAATAATTGGTTGGGATCTACAATTAGTAGATCTGTCATTAGTTGATCATAATCACTTAATACTAATAATCCACTGTTCATACTAACAATCCCCTCATCTCACTTGTCTTGGCAAGATAAGTAGCAGTTCAAAAGATCTTCCTCCAACCTGTATAAGGAATCAAAAACCACAGAATCACAGAATCACAGAATCACAGGATGGTTGGTGTTGGAAGGAACCTCTGGAGATCATCTAGTCCAACCCACTTGCTAAAACAGGTTCACCTGGACTAGATCGCACAAGAGGATGTCCAGGCAGGTTTTTAACGTCTCCAGAGAAAGAGACTCCACACCTCTCTGGGCAGCCAGTTCCAGTGCTTTAGCACCCTCAAAGTAGCTTTTCCTCATATTCAGACTGAACCTTCAGTGCTTCAGTCTGTTCCCGTTGTCCCTCATCCTATCATTGGGCACCACTGAAAGGAGTCTGGTCCCATCCTCTTGACACTCGCCATTCGGATATTTGTATTATAAGATTCCCTCTCAGCCTTCTCTTCTCCAGGCTGAACAGGCCCAGCTCTCTCAGTCTCTTCTCATAAGAAAGATGCTCTAGGTCTTTGTAGCCTGCCTCTGGACTCCATCCAGTAATTCCTTGCCCTTCTTAAACTGGGGAGCCCAGAACTGGACTTGAGTCCAATAGGCTTTGTGTCAGGTTGTCACACAGAAACCTGTATCAACAACTTCAGCTGCACCCACAGTCAGAGAGTTCACATGGGATAAGAACTGATACATTCTGTCTTCCTCTGGCAACCCAACCCAACTCCCAGCTCTGCCATTGCTCTGTGGTGGGACCTTACCCATGCCACGTCAATGCTCTGCCATTCTCATAGTCTCTGCCTTAGCTTGATGTTTTACACTACACCCACATCGGGTCATGTAGGCAGTAAGACTAAAAATTCTGTCAAGATCTAGATCTAGCATTAGGCTGCAATTACCATCGGAAAAGATGTTTTTCTAGTGATATCATTTCAGTGTCATCAGAGCTGCCTGAAACAAATACTTCATTGTTTTATTGCATAAACATCCTTCTAGGTCATGTCTGCCTTTATGAACTTTGTCTATGCCATCAGAGAATGGAAGATGGCTGAGGTAGCCAAAGTGCGTCAGCTCTGCAAACCCACTGTTTCCTGGTCCAACAGCTGACCAAGCTGTGTCCACACATCACTGCTGGGGAGTCGGCTCTTTCCCAGAAAGAAAATAGAAAACATACTGTATCATTGTGGGGCAGCTCCAGCACACTAAATAAAGTCATATACTACCACTTCATAAGCAAAACCTGCTGCTGAGGGGAAAGAAAGGTTATGCTTGGTTTTGAGGTTTTAAAAGCTTTTTTTTCTTCTTTTTTTTTTTTTTTCCTCTTAACCCAAAGGGATCCAAACCAGAAGTTCCTTCCTGTCTGAGAGAGTCAGCCTAGGACAATCGTAGACAGATTCTCCTCTCAGCTATATGGACTGAAGTCAGATGTACCTCCAGTGAGCTGACAGAGCTACTTCAGTGTGAAACCAGGGCGGGGGAGACAAGAATCTGTGCCACGCTAATGAAGTCATAGCGGCAGCAGTGCTCCAGAGCAGTGTCAGCATTTTCAAACCAAAATGATGTTGGTCTTTCAGCTGGAACACACGAGATTTTGAAGCTCATTCAAGTAATCTGCTCCAAAATATTCAATTGCTTTCCAGCATCATTTTATTGCAGTCGGTAATATGGGTCTCTAGCCCATTGAGGACAAGAAAAATGGCAATGACTTTAACCTCCTTTCTCTCCTTTATAGTTTCTAATCCAGATCAAAGTGCAGACTAACAAGAATAAGCAACAGCAATGGGTAAGGAGCCCTTGTAGATGCCGCAAGGTGTGATATTCTCCAAAGCATCCTGATACTTGTTGACAAGAGAGGCTCTTGTGAACACAGGCTATGGCATGTAGACCACAGAAGTCATTCAGCAATTCCTGCAGTCAGACCACAACCATTGGGTAAATTGGAAGGTCTACATAGAAGGGTTTGGACACTGGAAATTATTTTGAATATTTATCTCAATCAAAGAGAAAGAACTACCACTATGTGCCTCAGATCTTTTTCTTTTTAATCTTAGTTATCTTCATAGAGTCTACAAAAACAAGAATCTCAGAGGATTCTGTCTGTGATAAATGAAACTCCTTTCTTTGAAGAAAGACAAGTGCATCCTCTAATTTTGATCCCTGTAAGAATTTGAGATCCAGCACAAAATTAGAGTTTCTGGTCCTAGTTAATCCAGTACAGGTAGACTCTGCCATGGGGAATATGTACATTTTCAGCATCAGAGCTTCTTGTCTACTCTGTCTTTGGCCTTTGAACCTCACTTGTAATTCCTGACTTAGCTCTTGACCCTTCTTCACAGGCTTCTGATTTGACCTTTGCTAATTTTCTTCCTCCTAATCCTGACGTGCTTGTCTTACATTGCTTAAATCTTATCTCACCTGCTATCCCATAATCTGCTCTGCAGTCTATAGTCCCTAATCTTGTGGTTAAGCCTCTGAGAAACTTCTTGACCAGACCTTCTGGCTAAGTGTAGCCTATATCCCAGATTCTAATTGACTGCAGTATCTTCATCCCATCTCCAAACCTGATTCCAGTTTGACTCTTTTCAATGAGTCTGATCACCCATATCCTGCTGTGTGCATTTTACCTCCCAGGGCAGAGGAATATGACAGAGTAGGTCCTGAGTCATCTGTGATGACTAACAATATCCAGCCTACATTCATTCCTAAGCCACTCCATCTTTTCCACATCAAAAAATCTCCCTCTTCGGGGGAGATTTTGGGAGCTGAAATTGTTTGAATTTCTCTTTACACTCCCGTACTTAAGCATTTCAGTCCAGTAGAGGACCTGAAATATCAGTAGATATCCTGGACCTTGCACACTCCAAGTAAAATATGCCTTTTTCTGTCTTTTGTTACAAAAGGCGTTTCCCATTTTGGCAAAGGACAGCGTCAGCCCAAGGCAGTGCATTTAGATGTCCAAGTCTCATGTTACCCTTCCAGTCTCATCATATTTCTGTGATACTCTTCTGTGTTACTTCACCTCTCTTTCCCACTAGCATCCTGGTCTTCATAGTCCAACAAGTGTGTTGACCAAGAGAGGACTCTTACGGGGTTATTGGTCCCATCTTGCACAGTATGTGGTCCCTGTCACACAGCTAAACATTTGGCAATATCACAGAGTGGCTGGGCATCAAGCAGCCACGAGGGCATTGCCCTTCCTTTTGTCTGCCTCTCCTGAACTGAAGGCACCTGCTCTCCACCTGAACTATTCCTTCTTGAGCAAGAGAAGCCCAGCCCCACTGACGAATGCAGCTCCCCTGTCCACACCCTGGCTGGATCTGCTGGCTTTTTCTGGTGGCATCAAGAGGAGAAGGTGGGATGCTTCCTGTCTGCGTGCCCAAGCTCTTTGGAAGTCTGGGTGCTACAACACACCCAAACAGCTTAAATTAGACAGCACTGTAAACTGGGATGGGACTGGTAGAAAAGCGTTGTGCCCTTCCATAGCACCAAACTCAGAATCAGCTCAAAGCTACTCAAGCAAAATTAGCTTTAGCTGCTGTTGGTGAAGTTCTGGCTATTCAGAAAAAGCTTCGCATACACAGGGTAATCAAAAATGGGTATAAAATTATTCTGACTAATATCAGGAAACCCAGTAAGAACAAGGCAGACACTATGCACATTTTTTTTTGCCAGGCTGCATAAAGATATAGCTTCTCAAAGTTACAGGAAACTTTTAATAAGTTCTAGAGCCTGTACTAGATCCTTGCTTTAATCACCTCCTAGTATCTGTGAAACAGTGTGATCCAGAAGGTTGTTTGCCTCTCCAGTAAAGAAAGTAGGTCCGGGCGGATGTTTGTGAGTCTAACAGTAAGAAGTTGTGTGGCTTTTCTCCCTACTTGTAAAAGATATTCACAGACTGACTTTTTTCTTTCCTTTCTGGGGAAATAATCCAGTCTGTATGCACTTCCATACTGATGATTCTTCGACTTCTCTCCTGACTTCTCTCCTGACAGACTGCACAAGAAACTAAAAAGGTGGAGGTTTAATATTCTATTACTTCTATAGCCTTACTCCAAGATGTTTATAAAGAAGGAAATTGACCTCTTCCTGGATACCAATGAACTGTCGAATTCCTCCAGCCAGCTTCTTTGTAACACATGAAAAGCCTTTCTCATAGTCAGGTTTATTAGCTTTGCTCCAGCTATAAAAGGAGAGTGAAAAGAAAGCGAAGGGGCTGGATGAGGAGATGCTTCAGTCCTTCCATTGAGCTCCTGATATTCACCAGAAACAGGTAGGAGCTCAGTATGTGGCACACATCTCAGGCTGTGTTCACACTTCTTGGATTTGGGAAAGATTTGAGCAAGGAGAAGGCAGGCAGTGTGTCAGAGCTTCCATCGAAGCAAGAGCGCTTAGACAGGACCCTTCCTGCACATCAAAGTACCCAGGATAAACTGTGCATTGTTCCTGAAGATGTAAACAAGAGATTCTTTAACTTTCATGCAAGCCCTTGCAATTTCAATTCTTTCCTTCACACATGTATCTGGAAATGCTCTTTGCTAAAATATAAATGCCCCTATTCTCTCTGTCTCAGCAGGAAACCTGGGACGTCCATTAACTATATCAGAGCTTGACAATATCCTGAAATCCGTAACACTGGGTAAAGCACCTCGTCTGACAGTTCCTAGGTTAATTTTTATGCTTCCCCCCCCCCCCAAATAAACTTGCAGGCAACTACATACTTTTCTCACTAAGTCTCTGGAGGAGGGTTCTGTCCTCTCTACCTTAAGGGAGAGTTTGATTTCAATGGTTTCCCAAGCCGGACCGGGATCACAAATCAGGCTCGAACTATTGACCCACCTCTCTCAAATTCTGGGAGATAAATTAGAGAAATTCGTGCCCAATACCAGATGTCTGAACCAGGTGGGTATTTGTAATGGCTGGGCCAGCTCAGATGGTACCTTTAGCAGGATTAGGACACCAAGCCACTCACACCTTGGACAAAAGAATAGTTGTTGGCCAAGAACAGTAAATACACAGCTCCTGTGATGCTATTCTGAGTCCTCGTATATGAGTAAAAGACTGGGAAAAGCCTTTCCCATACAGTCAGTTGGTTCAGTGGCCAAAACAGCGTGTAACTGGGGGGTAGATAAAAGCCAGGTTTAGAGCAGAAGGTGGGAGGTTAAAATGGATCACATGCCCGGGAGGCAGAGAGATGACTGAAGTCTTTCAGGCCACAAGTAGCTGTAGCTTTGGAAGAAAGAAGATAAAAATAGTCATAGAGACAGCCCTGGGTCACAGCATTGCACCCTTACATTCTTTTAGTGCAAGGTTTTTATACAGAAAAAAACTAAAATCCATCCAAAAGGTAGAATAAATCACCTTGGGGGTTTTTTCCCCAGTGGTGACACTTTGACACAGTTCTGCAGCCTGTGGTTTTTCTTCAAACCACCCCATTCAGAAAGGCTTCTGCACATTCACTTTCCAAGCATCTCATTGCAGACATCTTGCAACCAAATATGCAATCAAACCTACTAGTCTCAACATTGCTCATGAAACTAGAAACTTTTTAACTACAGTTAAAAACTGTCCTGCCAATCCCCTGGCAAACAATCCTGCTTCAAAAAAGGAAAGAAAAAAAAAATTAAAAAGTACCAATGCACAGGTATTTCAGTTCAAAAAAGCTACTCCACCAAAAGCATCAAGTATGGGCAGTTGAGAAAGCATGAGATAGGCTCAAAACAACTTCAGCTCTGCCTGGTTCTCACTGAGATCCTTGGTACAGATCTTTCAACTGCCTGCTCTGAGTTTAGGGCCTGATGCAGCAGCGCACTGAGCACCTGCTGAACAAAAAGCATAGTTGCTGCCCACTGGCATCAATACACATTGAGTTGTTTGTCACAGGACGGACCTAAGGAGATGGGAGCTCTTCTCTTGCAGGCACGCTAAACCTCACAGGCAGGTTGGCTCAGGTCTCCAGCACGAAACCTCTGCCTGCCTCTGCCAAGCTATACAGCTCTCAGCCAAGTGCTTTAGCTCCCACTGACCCTCTTTTACAGGCAAATTAGACAGAGCACTGTTTGGTCCCTGAACTTGCTCCAGGCTGCTCTGACATAGACTCCGGCGCTGTTTCCAAGTGAACTGAGGCTGAAATTTGAGTTTCCAGTGACGCCAGTGCTGCTTGGGGCTTCTAGCTTGTATCAGAACTAGTGTGGCCAGCAGGACTTGGGAAGCAATCATCTCCCTGTTCTCAGCGTTGATGAGCACCTCGAGTCCTCTGTTGAGTTTTGAGCCCCTCACCACAAGAAATACATGGAGGTGCTGGAGAGATTTTGGAGAAGGGCAACAAAGCAGGTGAGGGGCCTGGAGCACAAGTCTGATGAGGAGCAGCTGAGGGAACTGGGGCTGTTCAGCCTGGAGAAAAGGAGGCTGAGGGGAGACCTGATCGCTGTCTACAACTTCCTGAAAGGAGGTTGTAGCATGGAGGGTGTTGGTCTCTTCTCCCAAGTAGCAAGTGATAGGACAAGAGGAAATGGCCTCAAATTGTGCCAGGGGAGGTTTAGATTGGATATTAAGAAAAACTTCTTCACAGAAGGGTTGTCAGGCATTGGAATAGGCTGCCCAGGGAAATGGTGGAGTCACCATCCACAAAGGTGTTTAAAAGACATGTAGATTTGGTGATTAGGTACATGGTTTAGCGGTGGACTTGGCAGTGCTAGGTAAAGGTTGGACTCAATGATCTTAAAGGTGCTTTCCAACGTAAGTCATTCTATGATTGTCTGATTCTATGCCTGCCTGAAAGGCTCATTTCTGCCTTTGCCCTCGCTCTCCTGCTGCCAATGTTGTTTCAGTCTTGCACTTGCATTTCCTGCGGTGATCTCGCCCTGACCTTTGACAGGCTCCACACAGTTAATTAAGTTTGGCTGTAAGTTGCTTCTTTTCTGGCGGGGTTTTCATTTTGTCTATTCCCTTTCCCCCTCCACTGCAGGATACAGCTCTTCAAGGGAGATTAATTCTGTCTTGAGGTAAAAGTCCAGAGATTTTTTTCATTGACCTAAATTAAACTCCAGCTTTGCACTGACATCAGAATTTAGCCCTAGGACTTTCAAGTCCTGCCAAATTCATAGAAATGGAAAGCAGCATTCTTAAAAATCTACCTCCACTCATTAAAGCATTTTATTGAACAATATAGTACAATTGGACATGCATATGTGTCATTTGAGTTAATAATAATATTTCAAATTATGCAATTAAATGAATTATGAAAATAAATTAGATGTCTCTACTCAGAGAGTCAGCAAAAGCAGGGACAGAAAGGATTTCTCCTCTTTAACCTGCTTAATAAGAGAATTAAAATTATATATGTTAATGCTACAAGACGGTTCTTGAATTAAAATATCACAGGGCCCTCAAAAGAGAATAAAGGGCTAGGTAAGAATGATTAATGTGCTTTTACACAATGAATGATACTTTTTATATATCTTTGACCTTCTAAGGTCAAAGGGATTATAGGACTGTTTGAAGTTCAGGAGGAGCTGAGCAAGGAAACAAGGCGGCTTTTCATGGGGTGATGAGAAGCTGTGGCTGACATTTCAAGAGCAGAAAGCCTATTTTTATTAACTCCTTCTTTCTCAGGTAAAAAATGTTTTTGACAGCAGAAAACAGAAGCAAGCATACAAATGCGCGAAAAGTAATCCAATTTCCTCTGCAAGCACGCAGATCTAAACTTGAAGTTCAGCAGAAGCAGCATGGTCATCCCTGAGGAGGCAGAAAAGCCAGACCCATCAGAGGCAGGTCCCTGCAAGCAGGAGAGCATGAGATTATCACTGGTTAACGTTGCTCACTGCACTTCTGGAAATTTATTAGGACAGCTGTTCAGATTCCGCAGCAGTCATTGTACATCTTAGATTTTTCTGTTTAAACATTTGAAGAGTACGTCTTGTACATTTCTGTGCACAACACAATGGGTAAGCGAATATCAGGACAGTTATTTGAACATGCAAATGATAGCAAATACAAGGTGTGTGAACTAGAGAAAGGAGTATAGCATAAGAACTCTAGGGTAGATAAGGTTATTTATGCTCAGTGAGTATTTCACTTGCTGAAAAACACTTTTTGCAAGCGAGCAGGGGAAGGATAGGTTAAATCTAATGAACAGTTTTGGCAGTGAGAACTTAGAAAAATGAACAACAGAGCAAAGTGTTTCATTTGATATTTTCAGTGTTTCTACCCTCTCTTGTTTCAAAATGGTATTTTTTTCTTTAAAATTGCCCGATTAATTTAAAGAGTTTTTAAAAATCATTGAAAATCCTGCAAAGGAAACTGAATATTTAACTTTGAGTCAAATGAAAGGTTTTGATCAATCTTAAATTATTTTTGTTTTTAAAGAATAATTACTTATGGGTATGTGGCTTTTAGCTTAAATATTAATGTTTTGTAAACATATGCAGTTATATCAAATACAAAGTAAATTCTGTGTATCTACTTACTCAGCCACAGTGGTAAAGTGTGGAGAAAAGCATTTTCTTCTTTACCTATTCTGAAATATACTGATTTTTTTTTAATGCCACAAAATAGTCCTGATTTTGAGTCCTCACAAAACGGGGAAAAAAAAAAATCACTTAGGGTCACCACTGTAGCAAGAGTCTGTTCCAGTGTCCTCAATTTAGCTACCAAACTGAAAATTCAGTGGAGATCTTGTATGGAATACTTGGGTCAGAGCTTGCTGCTTCTTTTTCACTTCCATCTAAATATTCCGAATTTTACGTACAAAATGAAATCTTTTCATTTTTCCGAAAATATTTTTCATCTTCTAACTCTAACAAAAAAATTAAATGAAAAATCTCATTTCTCACTCTCTGCCTTTGCTTACCCTCAAGCTATGAGCACTAGTACTTGACTGTTAACACAGCTTGCTCAATTTACATCAGACTTTCTCAGCATAAGTTGAGGTTGCCAATAACATTTTCTACAAAAATGCAATGTGAGTTCTTGTTGAGAATGAACTCCTAAAACTGAATTGGAAAGAGCCTGCAAGCATCCACAGTGTAAAGGATGAGTAACTCCTTTCCATGCAGAGCAACTGGCTTGGGCTCAGCCTTCTTCCTTGTCTGTATCAGGAAAACATGGGAAGTTTCCATGTACATGAAGATGCTGTCACAGAGAGGCAGAATTCTGGAAAAGCCGTTCAGTCCTAAATGAGGCCTCTCTCAGTTCATTTTCATTGGTAAAGTAGATTGAAGTGGATGTTTCCCCTTATTCTTCTTTAATATCCTCTCCATAGACACCCAGACTCCGAAAGCAAATTCAACATAGCTTGTCAGTTAAGGGCTTAGACCAAGTACAAAACTATAGGTAGAGGATAAGGTATCTGCCCTATAAAATCTACAATTCAAAGTCCTTCACTGTCTATAGACCACTCCACTATAGCTCTACTTGTGTTGACAGAAATGCCAGGTATAGTCTTCATTTCCAGAGCTTTCTGAAAGAAAAGGTGAATTCCATCTTAAAGGCTTCATTCAGTCTACTGTTTACTCTAGACTCATAGTGTAAATTCACATGTGTTCAAGTATATTTTTCATTCAGTGGAATATCTGCCATGTAATACATGTAGCAAAGGGCAGACTGGTCAAACGATTCACTGAATCATTTTGGCTTGAAGAAAAGTTTGAAAAAGCCAGACTTGGGAAAGCATTAGTTGTGGTATTCTTTTAACCAGTATTATAGCAGCTGGAGTATTCAGGTGGATGTGAGAAAACACTGGTTTCCTTCCTCTGCCAGATGAGGTGTAACCAATATCCCTCACCTCCCAGAAGTTCACCCGTAATATCAACACTTTTTGTACTCAGCACAGGGTGTCTGTCTCATTCTGGCCCGTTAACTAGCTTTTAAGTAATTAAAGAACTTAAGAAACAACTAAACTGCAGGTTTCTCACCTTTCAGCTGAGCATCCTACCCATCTGGGTAGGGAGTCACTTTCATTTGCTTTGGTTGTCTCAGTTTCTAAAAATCCCATACAGGATAGAAAAACTTCAACAGAAGCAACTGAGGAAGCCTGACTAAGACCTGGTGGTTTGGATGTTTACTACAGAGATCTTACTTAAAATTCACTGCTTTCTGATTCGGAGGCTTTGTAGCACAGGAAAAGTGAGCTGTATGTGTCAGAAGTGGTTAAAGGCTATACCGTGCAAAGACGACGTGCATAAACTCACCCTTCGTCTTTACCAGAACAGGGACTGCAGTGAAGGTGCTGCCTTCTGGTTTACTTTTTAAAAAATCTTTTTTCAAATCTTCAAGAGAAATACATACAGGAGAAGGCGTAGGTAGTCTGTGAGTTGGAACACTCCTCTGGGCTCATTTCTGTGTTCCAATAAATATTTATACGAAGTTGAAAAGTGGCATAACAGAAGAGTTCTCTGGCAATAGGTTAAAAGCATCTGACTCCTCCTTTTCCAGTTTTGTGAATCTGTCTCTCAATTTCCTTTGCTTTTCTTGCAAATGCTTGGAAAATGAAATGTTTCGGTTTGGGTTGAATAGAACGTTTCATTCAATATAAAACATCATTTTGGGAGTATTCATTCTTCTTTCCTTGAGGAGAAAAAAAAAAAGGAAACAAGTCCATATTCATTTTAATCCAAATGAAAATCTTGATTTTTTTTTTTTTCAAACTCAGTCACCAGAGAAAAAAAATCAGTTCTTCACATAGCCCTAATGATATATGCAATTGCTAGATCTCACTTGCTCAGCTGCCGCAAGCATTCCAGGCTATGCGAAAACTAATTGCTGCAACAAGAAAAGGTGTGCCAAGCACGTCTAAGTAGAAAACAATATGATTATTGTAAGACAGGTGAAAAAGGGGAAAAGGAAAATGGGGGAGAAAAGGGAGAGGAGAGGAGAGGAGAGGAGAGGAGGAGATTGTCTAATGCTCTCTGCAGCAAGGCAAATCCTGTAGACAGCGACAGTGATTCTGACTTAGAGAAATGTGAAAAGCAAGCAGGTAATGAGCAATTTGAATTTGCTGTTCTTTAACAGTAATGAAAAGAAAAAAAAGAAAAAACAGTCCAAACTCCTACACTTCAACACTCCCCTGTACACAAAATTAGGTGAGCCTACGCCAATTCCTTCCAGCGTGTGTGTTCAGACTTGGCTGATGCTGCATTCCACAAATAATTGCCTGCAAGACATTTTAGTGTAGGAATGGGAACACAACCCAACACTTTCAGTTAAAATAATTATTCAAAACTGCCAAACTCTGAGATACTTCTATTGTTTGGAGGTGGCATTTAAATTTTTAGAGATACAGAGAGGAACTTTGTTTATAGATCTAATGGAGTCCTAAGGAAATCCTACATCTCATTTGCCTCTCCTGAAGACTGTGAGACCCTCTCTAAGGCCTCTTTATAAGGGGACACTGCTAATATGTACAGATAAGGATCTTATTGTACATTCAGAAAAAATGTTCCTAATAAAATGTAAACCATCTGGCCATAAATATTGTGCAGTAAAAGGACTATCATATAAAATGATTATATTGCTTGCACAAAACAACGTATCATCTCCCATTCTAATGCTTTAATATTAATTAAACACCTCACAACCTTTTTTACATGTTTTACATTAGTTCCTCTGTTACCACAGTTCCAAAGGAAAACATCAGAGATTATTTGACTTTCTCTTTCTTTAGACTGAGAAAAACTAGCCTTCTTCTGGATTCGTGAGAATGGCACATATAAACAAATAGCCTTTTTAAATTACAAATAGCTATTAAGACTACTTTCTTATGCATGATCATTCTTACAGAGAAGCTGGTCTGGTGCTACAAGACTCTGTGATTTCTAAGCTCCACTGGTTGGTGTGTGTATATGTATTATAGCTTTGCTGAGGCAAGTTCTATTCTTTGACTCGAAATATCTCCCCTGGGGTTCAGTGCTTTCCTGAAAAAGAGAAATAGACTTTGATCACAAAGTTCCCAGGTTTTTCCTCACTTTGACAAAGGAGATTGTTATTAGCCTGCTGGCAAGTGTTTTGAACTGTATCAAAGAATTCAAGTGAATATTCTCATGGATCAGGAAGAGGTTTTTTAGTTCCATGTAGAAGCATTAAGGACATGGCAATGGGAGCATGTAAGAGAGGGCAAGGGCAACTGTGCACTAAACACAGCTCTTTGGGCAGTTTCTCAAATGTTTCCACTCATGACCTCACTTCCCAGTGCACTTCCAGGCTCATGACCCCACTTCTGATTGCAAGCCCTACTCCTGCAATGAAGTTCCCATCAAGTCACCTCTTAAGTACCGTGACCTCTTGTTTGTAAACCTGTGCCCTAAGGACCTGGTAAAGAGGTAACTCCCTTGTGATACTCCCAGTACAGCTGCTGCCAGCAAACCACAGACATCTCAGGCTGCCTGCCCGTCTACTGTATTTCCTTACACCAGAGATGAAGATATTTCCACTCAAGATTTTGTTTCGGAGAATAATGGTCCTGACATCACGTGCCCATGTCCTAAAACTATAGAAATAAGATGTTTAAACCCTCAAAATACGTGTAGGCCAAGATGCCCACACAGTCTTCCCCTGACCGGCCTGCACCGCTTGCCCATGATTCCTCAGGATCATGGGAATGTTTCCACTGACTACCGGGACCTCCACGTAGGATGCTGCAGGGCTGAGTGTGGCCACAAAGAGGATGTGAAACCACACTTTGTCACAACTCTTTCACAGTCACTTCACCCACAGTTTGCAATGTTCCTTGTGTCACTAATAGAGGGAAGGGAAACTAAGCCACCCTGGTAAACCTCCCTTCATTTTTAATCCTTCGTCATAAATCAGTTCCTCTGCTCCTCACTCTGCATCCATTCATCTCTGGCTTTCCTCCATTTTACCACTGAAGTTGGAGAGTTCTCAATCATATGATCTTTCTCAGGAGCAGTCTTTAAAGAATACACAGCTAATCACAGAAGAACCATAGACTTGGGTCACGATTTGGGATGGAAACCGATGCCTAATCAGCCTCACACATGGTCTCCTCTTCTTGATATCTCCTCTTCTGAACTGTCCAAAATCCCAATGTTTTGTTTCATTCACTGCAGATTGTTAGAACTCCACAAGGATCCACATTCAGTTCTGCTTGGAACATCCGTACAGGTCAGCTTTGGTTACATGCATGCACATCCACTAAACAGGGGAAAATGTATCCTACGAAGTGTTTTTTGTTTTAATAGCAAATAATTCCTCACAAAGTGCGGGACCATCTGCCACTCACAAAAAATGCTATCTCTGACTGTGATAACCATATAGGATACCTTAGACTGAAGTGGAACTTTCAGACGTATGTTAGTATTGGTGCCACATGACTCCCTCTCTCTGAGCCTCTCTTTTTGAATACAGGGAAGATCTTCACACCTCTGCTCAAAAGCACAGAAGCATGGATTGATTTTTTTTTTTCCCCTTTAATGAGCATGCTTGCCCAGAACTCAAGCCAGGAAATACCAGCTTCCATAGGCATTGCCGCTGTGGGTGGTTTGAGGCTGGTGCACCCATCCCTCTGGGGGAACAGATGTTACCACTGATTCACTTTGCAAGCATGTGAATCAAAGTCTACATCTGTGACAACTTACGGTAAAGAATTGTCAGCAGCTGCAAAGCAAAAAAGCACAGAGCGAAAAGTCAATCAAGATACAAGGCAAGATACTGCATCAACCCTGAAAACTGACAAATGGAATCTATTTGATTCAAGCTGCGGCAAACCTACCTGAGCAGAAGAAAGAAAAAGAAAGCAGAGAGACAGACAACAGTTCACTGAGTGCGCTGTGCACAATCCACAATGCCTGCTCTCTGATGCCTTGCACCCTTCCTCCCACATTAAAAACAGCTGGAAGGTGTCTGCACGTTACTGCAGGACTTCTGAGGAACCTTCTCCCCATCCCCTCCCTGAGCCAGGGAATCACTCAGAGGGTCTGGCTGAAATGCTGCTTCTTGCCATTTGCAGTCACAAAAAGACCCAGGACATTCTGAAAGTGTTGATTTAAGTCTGCTGATCAAATTCCATCTCTACCATTTATTTTGCCCCTTTGGGGCAATGTTGGCACTCTATCAAAATTAAGGGAGGTTGCTTCGAATTAGGCAAGTGTGGTTCAGGTGACAGCAATGTTGTTACCCCGAATTTAAGTTTATGTATCAGCTCATTGTTTGTAAAAGGGGTTGGGATTCTCTAGGTGAAAAGTATTGCCTGCATAAAGAAGTAAAGCTACCTCTGTGCCTGCATGTGAGAGTACGTACTTGGGAAAAAAAAAATAAAATAAAAGTCTGCAAATATTTGATCAACTTTCTAAATAAATGTTTCCCATCTGTTTTTTTTCTCTTTTATGTTTGCTTTTTATGCATATCTATGATATTGGGGTTTACTAGCTCAAATGTTTGTAGAAAGCAGAAATACACAAGGTTGCATGCTAAGGAAAAAAAAAAAAAATTAAATGTGCTTTATCCCCTAACTTTACAAGTAGGATTATATTACTAGATGGGTCAGTCACTAAACAGAAACAATTCCACGAGTCTTAAGTAAACTAAACCTGTGATGTGAAAACTTCTTCAAACTCACTGGTAGTATCAGTACACCAAAAGATAGTTATCTTTGTAATCTTCAAACAACTTATAACGATAATTAACCTAATTTAGTTGAAGTGGGGGCTTTGGCCAGTCAGAACACTTTTCTAGCAGTTACCAAGACTATAATTTTGCAAAAGGAAGTAGCATCTTCAAAATTATGTTCTTTAAAACCAGTGTGGTTCAGGGGCTTCTTAAATTAAAAGGAAGTGATTTGACTACCTGAGTAGTTTCTGTTTCTTGTGTGGGTAGAACTTTCCCTACTACATGTGCTACTTGTAGCAGCTTGGTAGTTGCAAGTTGAGCAGATTTTTCACTTTTTTTCTTGAATTCCTGTAACATAGACCTGTCTAGAGTTTGCAGAGCACTTCTGTACACTTACACTGCACTTACCTATTGTTTCTATAACTACTACTGCATTTATAAATTGCATTAGCAACACTGAACTTCATTTCCTACAAGTAGTTCATTTATCTAGCTTTTTTAGGGTTCACCAAATTTTTATCAGTCTTTGTCTTCCTACCTACTTCTTTCACATCTACTAACCTAGATTATATGGGGGCCATCTGCTGACTTACTGCCTCTGGGCTCACCATCATTTCCAAGTTATTACTGCATACACTGAACATGGGCCCTTATATTGAAATTTGTCAGACTCTGCTGTTAGGATTTTGCAATAATGGAACTTATCACTGATTCTTTCCTGATATGTCAATAATAAAAACTCTTTGACTTTTAGCCAGTGACTATTTGATTTTTAATAGCTGTTGTCAAAGGTCTTTCAAAGTCTAAATAAACTTTACCATCTCATTTTTCTTTATCCACGGACTACTTCTTTGTCGTATTCAAAGAGGTCCAAGAATTCACTCAACACAACCTCCTGCTTCAAAGACACATTATGACCTTCCAGATTCATTTTATTTCCTTAGTTCAAAGTCTTTTGCAAGGTGTGAATGTAAGGTTCATGGCCTGAAACTTCCTGATTCATCTCTAAATGAGTACAGTACTTCTTTTAAAAAAATAAATAAATACAAATAAAACTTTCTCGCAAAGCTTTCTCAAACAAAATTGTGAAAAGAAAATTTGGATGAATTGCCCTAATAATGTTTATTTTCATTCTGGATTTTTTTTAACTCGTCCTATCCTGTTTTTCTTAAAACAAACTATTACTTTTTGTATTAGTACTATTCAGCTAGGCTGGTCCAGTCTAAAATTATGGCCTCTAAGCCGATTACCCCTCTAGAATACAATCCTCTATGTGGATATTTTCACATAAACACAGGTTTGGTATCAGGAGGCCATCAGTAAGGAAAATCAAAGAGTGGGGCTTTTAAAGAAAAAAATAAAACCAAGCTATTATTACACCACTACGTGTATTTCTCATGTGCCTGCACCTTGAATGCCCTACACAGTTTTGCTCCTCCAACCTCAGAAAGGATATATTTGAACTGGGGAAGGTTCAGGGAAAGGTCACAAGGATGATCAAAGGTGTGGAACAGCTTCCCAACCAGGAATCACTAAACAGAATAGGCTGGAAATGAAATGACTGAGTGGGGATATGACAGAGGTCCATAAATCACAGATGTGTGTCACGGGGGAGAGCTAGCTGGGCACAATGGGAGCACTGTCCCCTCCAGGCAGCAACTGGGGGCGTAATGTGACAAGAGAAGGTGGTAGATGGAAAACAAGGGAAAGGCGGCAGTTCTTCACACAACGTGTTATTAAGCTCTGGAGTACTTTGCCTCAGGATGTCGTGGATAGCAGTGGTTTCAAAAAGCAACCAGGCAAATGCACAAAGCAAAGGTTCAGAGGGTACTGCCACATTTTACAGATGCAGCTTCCATCTCTTTGAACCCTGAATCACTGGCTGGCAGGAGAGCATACCAGGCAAGTATTAAGCACTAAGCCCTGTTCTTCTTCTTTTACCTAGATATCTATGTCTTGCCAACATTAGAGGGAGGATCCTAGGTTAGATGGGTGCCTGGTCTGACCAGCACTGCCATTCCTACATTCCTATTTTCTGTCTCTGATGCTTGAAAACTACTTCCAGTGACAGATTTTTGCTGGCATCTGCACCATCTCATATCCAAGTTATCTGCCAGCCCTCTTCTTGTGAGGCCAACAGCTTGCTTTACACATCCTTCTTCCACCATTTCTGTGCTTCATCTTTACCACAGAAGATGACCACTCTGGAGATAAGTCTTGTGTGGAGTCATCTGAGGAATGTCCCAGCCATTGATAAGGAACTCCACCTGTATCAAAGTCAATGGAAACTGCATGATTGATGACAGTCTTTGGTACTTATACTGCAATGTACAGAAGGTATGTAAAAAATGGATCAAATAATCCAAAGAATACCTGATTCTTTATGCTTTTTTTTCTTATGCACTTCATCGTCATGACATTTCAGAGCACAATCACCAAAGAATAGGTCAGGCTGAACCTTACCTGTAAGTTTAAAGCTAAAGATAAATATTTCAATTTTTAAAAAAAGAAAAAAAGAAAAAAAAAGAAAAAAAAAAAAAAAAAACTATTAAAAAAAAAAAAAAAAAAAAAAAAAAAAAAAAAAAAAAGCCTGCTTTTCTGATGTCCTGTATAAATAGCTGTATGATTTTTCAAGAGCTACAGTTGATTATCTTGTCTTCCAGGGTAAAGTAATTAAATAAATAAATAAATCTGCTTACAGAGAAAACCTCAGATCTTATGGAGGAAATGGGTAAATATATTTGATTATCAAGAAGAACAATGACATTTTCAAGCTTGCCTAATTGTAATTAAAAATTCAGGGCCTGTGAACTTTTTCTCTTGTTTATTTACATGCAAACATTCCTCCATTTGTTCAAGAAAAGGTACTTTTAAATTCGTTGGTATAAATTGAAAGCATAAACACCCATGCAGCGCAACAGAACATCCAACAATAATCTTAGTTGCTAAATTTGACAGGGTCAAGCTGAAAATCCTCTCAGTTTGCTTAATAAATACTCAGTCTAAAAAGGGTCAGTAACACTTATCCTGGACTCATCCCAAACTTCAACTTTTCTGAAAACTCTCAAAATAGGCTTTCCACATTAGTGAGACATCCTGCACTGAGAATTGCCTCTGCTTGGAAAATAATGGGGCAATGTGGCCTGCTTGACATAGGGAACTGAATTTTCTGGGTTTCATTTCTGGAACTGTCACCAAACCGTTGTGTAATTCAGCCAGCGGAATGGCAGGCATTTTTTCAATTAAAGAGGGCTTTCTTCTATCAGAAAATATGATTTTTGTAAACATAGAGTTTTGATGTTTGTGCTTTTTAAACAATCCAAACTGATTATTTTTTATTATTTTTTAAAAAACTTTTACTTTTGCTACTCTTAGAAGCACAAGAAAACTCCTGGTTCTCTCTCCATTATCTTTAAGTTTTTCTTTGCACTGGCAAGAAAAAGGTCATAAAAAGAGAGAAAAAATGCAATCAATATTTTTATCTTTCTATACTTGGCTCTGGAAAACTGATGAGGGAACAAAGATGTCAAATAAAAATTGTTTAAAATACAACTTAAATGATGCAATTTTTTTCCGTGTAAATAGGCAAAGTACTGAACCTACATCTATCTCACTTCACCCATCATACATACAATATTCTACAGCAGAAACAGTCAAATGATAATGTTGGCCTCAGCTGTACATCCGTATCACCTGGACCACCCCATGGTCCTGGCTGCATGGTGCTCTGCATCCCTCATACCTGTTTCCAAGGGATGTGTCCCTTGGGATAGTACCTAAATCTTAGCCAGGCCTTCCCAATGCTCCTGGTGCTGGCACAGGCATGATCTGCTCATGCTAAGTGATTGAGCTGAGTAGTGGTTATTTTTGGGGCAGATCAGTTCCCTCCTCAGGGTCGTGGGGTGACCAGACAGCAGCTCATGGTGGCCAGAAGATGCAGCTGCTCTCCCAGATGGGAACAAGCATCCAAAAGCAGAAAATACAGTTCAGTTATTTCAGCACCTGCTTGCTAAATTACATACCCCATCTCTGGGAAGGTGGGGCCGAACTTCATGGCCCAGGTTGCCCAGAGAGGCAGTAGGTGCCCCATCCCTGGACACATTCAAGGCCAGGCTGGATGGGGCTCTGAGCAACCTGATCCAGTTGAAGATGTCCCTGCTCATGGCAGGGGGGTTGGACTCGATGACCTTGGAAGGTCCCTTCCAACCCAAACCATTCTATGATTCTATGATTCCTGGCTGCTACCACAAGGAAAGGTTGGTCCTGGCTCCAGGGGTGCCAGCAGTTGTGCAGGGGACAAGCAGCCCCAGGCAGGACTCCCCAGGAGGGTGCCCTGCAGGAACTGCCCATCCCCATGGACAGGCACAGCTCTGCCCCTTCCACCATCACGTAGCATGTTGGCCTCCTCACAGCTCAAAAACCCCTGTAAGTAAAGGCGAATCCACCCTTCTGTGAGAGCGCAGCTGAAATTGGCCTCTGTAAATGCTCCATGTACGTGTGCTGTATGCCCAAGTATGTGCTATGTCAGAAATGATTATGCTAGAAATTGATGAAATTATGCACAATATTAGGAGCTTCCAGAAAGGAAATAGCAGTGTTTACAAATATATGAGATTTTGTCAGAAATAAACTATGTGAATATGGGATCTTGCTTCATTCCACATTAAAAGCCTGTATATTACACTGCTGGATCCAATACACTGAACAAAGATAGGCCGCAGTCAAAATTAATTTTGCTGCCTGATGTACTGAGTATAAGCATGAAAATATACGGCATGCCTCATCTTTGCCTGTATGTACGTGATAGTGCTTACCTACTCCTTAAAGTTATTATGAGAACGTTTTAATCTGATTTAATTTAATTCAGTGCTTTAGTGCCACTTACCTACAGCTTTAACAGTGAAATGGACGCATCAGTTCATTCCACATAGCAGGCCCGTTCACACAGAGCTGTGTCCACCTGACACAGGGATAGATGGATCCCATATATATAAGATTATTGAAGAGCACAAGCACATCCAAGAATGGAGTCTAAACTTTATCTGTGGTGTCTAGCCAGTACATTAGTATTTGCAGGACACTGATAATTGTTATTATTTACTGGTTCTCCTTTTTAATTCTTGTTCTTTAATAGCCTGATTTATTTTGCACAGTGGTCCAGCATTTCATAGAATAACGTGTCTTTTCTGAGAGGAACCATGTGGGGTTTTTCTTTGTTTCTTTTTAGTATTGTACCACCATCTCTTAAAATTTCAAATAAAAGCATGACTGGAATAAAAGATAGTTAAATTACATCCACATGGATGCTAAGAAGCAGTCTCTAAAGTCTTAGCCAGTTGCCTAACCAAAACACAAAGCATATGGGAAAGGAGGAGGCCTGAAACTAAAAAACAGCAATTCTGCGCTTTGTTTAGTCTGCATGGTTGAGGGGACATGAGCATAGGGACAGAAGGGCAGGCATTGGAAGCCTAGTGCAATTATTTGAATGCATAATGATGCTAAAGGACCCCCACCTGCACATGTAGACACGGTATACATTTGAGTTTCCACTCTTCTAAAAGCTTCTGTTCATTTTTATTTCCTCTATATCTGTACATCTAAAAGGTCCAGGACCTGGTCCACAGGTCTTGCATGCAGTGGCTCATCTGGAAGACTGAACAGCCTGATTCCTAAAAGCTTCACTAGCATCTTGGAGCTGCTCAGAAATGACCATTTTTCCACAGACCAAAGGAAAGGAGCAGTGAACAGTGTGTGAAATGACTCGCACAGAGTGGGAATGGCTGCGGGAGTCCCTCAGCCTGACAGAGCCTATTTGCAAAAGGCAAAAGGCAAAAGGCACGCCACATCGCCACCCAGTCTGCTCCCTGACAAGCTCCATGCTGAAATACCCGCAGAACTGGATACATCACGCTTCCCAATTTGTGCATTTTAATAAAGGAAAAATATAGCTGAAAACAGTGAAAATTTTAACCATGGCAATTTGCTAATTTCCCACTTTTATTTCTACTCAGGCAGATAGAGTGAAAAACCTTTATTTTTCAGAGCCTGCATTTCTGTGCTCTGGCGCAGATTTTGGTATGTTTATGAAAAGACAACAGTTTTCCCTGTCCTCTCCCTGCTCTCAGAACAAGTGTTCAAATCTTAGCTATCTTATCTGAGAGGAATCCAGAAAGGACCGAGAAATTATGGTGTAACATGAAGTGATCTGATTTCCAGAGGAGAAGCAGACCTCCAGCCACGCCGCTACTCAGTTACTGCTGATCAATACATCAGGCAGCCAATCTGTATCAACAGCAGTAAGAAAGTGTGGCGATTACAACGCGCTTTTCCCTGATAAATCATAAAGGGATTGTCCTGAACGGGTAAATATATCCTCTGCTCACTAGGAAACAAAACTGAACAGAATCTGGAATCAATTCCAGCTGAGAATCAACAATGTCTTGTAGAAAAAAAACGCGCCGTGCATCTCAGAAAGCTGGGTACCAAGACCAGACCGTAAGACCTGGGATAAATAATTTATATTATGTTTTAAATGCTTACTAATTTTGGGTGCCTCAGATGGAGTCACCATTTTGTGTATGTTTAATAGATGTTTTGAAGATGCATGTTTCCGTTGTTCAAAGGACTCTGATCCCCAGATCCCCTGTTTTAGACCCAGGCCTCTTCACAGAGGGCAGTTTCTGACAAGTAAGGTGAACTTTTCCCTTGCCTTTCACAGCAGTGGTGAAAAAATAATAATTTCTTGCTGAAGTCTTCGAAAAATATATTTCACCTTAAAGTAGGGGTCCAGCTAAGACAGGTCATAATACTACCAGCCAGTGAAAACAACAGATTATTGTAGAGACCATTATGCAAGATTAATGACTTTAATTCAGGAGAAGCATCTACTTAAGTTCAACAGATCCTTCAGCTTCAGTCTCTGAATGTAGGTGATGAGATTATTTGAGCTGAAATAATTGTAAAAACTTATGTAGGTTAATGTTCATTGAATGCAGAAAAAGCAGGCAAAATTTTCTTACAATGCCAGGACCTTTCCAAACAGATGTTTCATTTTAGTTTTACAAAACGATGCTGTTTAGTCTTGTGACACAGTCTACAGCTTAGACATAAAAGGATTTGGCATAGACATATATATGTATGTATGTGTGTGTATGTATATATATACATATACATACACAAACACATATATAAACAGACACATACTTAAGACATAGCCTAAACATTTTAACATTAATATTCATATGCAGAAGAGAAATAGCAACAGGAGAATATAATGTAGTTCACATGATAAACTGTACCCCATTCTGCTGCAACTACTTACCAAGTGTCCTTCATCAGCAGATAAATATTTCTTTACAAAAACCTTATAAAACTTTTCTTGTTAGCACATGTCTCAAAGCATTAACTGTCACCTTATCTCTGAGGGTGTTACTTCCCTGTATCATTATAACAAAACATCTTTTGCCTATGAGTGTTCTGAATTCTCTGCTCTGTCCATGTGTCTGAGACTGTTTAGATAGATCGTGGTTTCTTCAACTTCCACAACAAGTGACTGCACTATTAACTAAAAGTCTTCTGTTAAGCAAGAGGTCAGGGTAGACCACAAGTCCCTCACTATTATCATAGAATCATAGAGTTGTTTTTAGTTGGAAAAGATACTTAAGATCAAGTCCAACCATTAACCTAGCACTGCCAAGTCCACCCCTAAACCATGTCCCTAAGAAGCATCGCAGAGAGAAAAAGGACCCCGAGCCCTCATAACACGAAGTCAAGGTATGAAAAAAGAGGGGAGGTACAAAAGCGGAGGACCAGTAAGGGCTCTATCCACTCCTAAAATCTGTGTTGCATTGCTGCAATACAGGCAAATATCCTTGAAACTTAGACTGTGGAAATATGCCTCCATTCCCATTCTTATTATTCATACCTCCTTGAAGGCAAGATGCAAAGCGTGCGTTAAAACCTAGGACTTTGAAAATGAATACTTAAAGCCATTTCAGACCCAAAACAGCTCCTAGCCACCATCAAAGAGGCATAACAGTAGCTTAAAGAAACCCAATTGTTCAGTTAATGTAAAGGACTAAAATGTTGGCATCTTCTTCTTAAACTAACACTTGGCCAGACGATTTTTCGTTCCATGTCAAATGTGACAAATTTTAAATGCAGCCCACCACAAATCATGCTCCAGCCTGAACCACTGCCATTTCTCCTGCAATAGAAGTGAAGAGTTTTAACTTTTGAATACACAAACACCAATACAACAACAGAGAAAGATGAAGATAGGGCCTTTTTCTGTTGTAAACAAACACCCCAATAACATTTGGTTGCTATTCCATCATATTAGACATGATGAAAAATAGCCTCAGGGAATATCTTCTTTCCTTTTAGTGGGAATGGATCGCCTTCTTTACTTGCAAATTATTTTAGAAGCATTTAATTTGTGGTAATTTATATTTTTCATGAGTGCACCTTTCAAAGTGAAATTCTGAAAAGTTTTGCAAGAAATAAGTATGCCTGTGAAATTTATGTGTAAGCCAAGGCACACAGAAACGAAATGAGATAACCACCATAATGCTAGTTCACGGCAGAGCTAGTACTGGAACTTGAGAGTCCTGCTTCTCAGTTCTCTGATGTTAGATTGTGTGGCTTTGAAAAGATACACATCTTGGACTCCCAGAGGAAAGTGCTCCAGACAAAATAAATCACTGTCAGAAGTGGGTGAGATTCTACTGAAGTCATGCCAGAGGTGACTTGAGCAATTCATCTTCAAAGAAGTTCATTGCATCTTATCTCCAGGAAGATATTAATGATATTAATGGCACGTTTGCGCAATGTAAATTTCAACATGCAAATTATCTTTATTAAGATATTTCTTCTAGCTGTTTGCACTTGCTTTCAAACTGTACTATAAAGGATTTGTCACTGGCCCTGCAACCTATCCCACTTCTGTTGAAACCAAAGCTGAAACTCCCATTGACTGTATTAGGAAACTACTGAACTGTATAAACCTGGACAAAACCTGGAACAACATACTTAGTGACAAAGATGTGCTTGAAAATTGAAAAAGCAAGTAAAGGTGCAAATATTTTCATCACCGTCATCATCATCATCAGGGTTAGTTGAAAGCAGGACCACTGTGCATCTCTGTTCCTGGGATACATTTTATCCTGCCTATCAAGCCACAAAACATTCCCAGTGCTTACATCTAGGACATTTCACCAGTGAATAAGGAATACATAGCTCTTCAGAGCAAACCTCTGTACTGTTAAGGTGCCCAAAACCAAGTATAAGCAAGTAAAAGTAAGTATGGGGATCTCATAAACAGCTACAGACTCATGTCAGACAGGAATGAGATAAGTAACAAGTTTGATAACAGGTGACCATGAAAGCATGTGAGCAATTAAATTGCAATTCTCTTGAGTTCTTGATTTCCCAGTCTTGATGTTCAAGGGAGGAGAGAGTCTGTGACCAGTGAAGTGTGTTGCAGGGTGCCCTTTACACCCAGCCACCCCTGCTCCTCTTCCTCGTATTCCTCAGAGGTGTTATCCCACAGGAATGTGGACTCTGATGTGGTGGCATTGTCAGAAAACAGTAGACATGCTACTGTCTATATTCATAATGTACAATGATAAAAACAGGGCAGTAGGCAGAAAGGCACTTTGTTTTACACTCTGTGAGTAAAATGTTAGCTCCTATCCCCTGCTAGAGACTCTCTGTGGCCCCCATGGAAAGTGAAAATCTACAGGGTGCATCTGGTATGACCTGAGGAATTTGTATGAACTCCACCTCTTCCTTTTCCTTCCAAACAGCTCCCTTCAATCTAAGCAGCTTGCCCACATTTCACACAAAATGATGTTCAGAGCAAATTCTGCTCCCCACACATGTCAATGCAGAGTCACCAACCAACCGCTTGCCCTGACCACATTAGCAACCTCCAGATCTGGAGGAGTAGAGACCAAAGTGAAAGCAGCAGCAGCTTCTGCCCCTTGATTCACAGTGGAGGCAAACTCTGCAAAAGAATCCAGTAAAATATACCTCAAGGACTTTACCACCTTTGCATGATGAGCAGAGAACTCTGTGTGTAGACTCCTTCACATCAGACAATTACTACCAAATATACCCTTTCTTTCTGTAATGGGATGGGGAACAGGTCAGTAATTAAAGAGTGGACCTAATGGGAATATTTATAGTAACTTGATAGCTTTAAGATCACTGAATTGTCTGCCAGGAGCAAGTCACACACACACACGTGGTTGTAATTGGAGTAGCCGCAATTATTCCGGTGGGAAAAACAGTTCCACGGGTCACCTGCGTAGGGGGTGTTTATTTGTGCATGTGTCCAACAGAGGAAGAGTGGTACGAGGGTCAGCACACCTTGTATGTCCCTTTTGCCAGGTGTTTTCCATAATCCTTCACAGGCACATGTTCCTTGCCACTACAGAGCCAGGCAGCGGTGCCAAGGGAAGGGGCTGAGAGAGGGGGTTGAGGAATGGGCTGCCGGAGATCCTGAGGCCACAGCTGGTGGAGGGGACAGGAATAAAGGGCTTCTGCGCTGCTGTGAACTCCTCCCACGGCAGGAAGAAAAGGTACCTCTGTGTGCTCTTTGACACAAGTTAATTGTAACTTTGTCCAGACCAAAAAAAATAAAGGCAGGAGGAGAGATAAAAGGTATCCTCCAGACATGGAGACTGTGCAAAATCTCAGCACGGCTGTCTATAAGAGACAAAGATGCAAAAAGGGACAGAGCAGCTCTCTGTTACTTTGGGCGGTTACTCACTAGCTATTTTCTAGGGCCTAAAAAGCATCTAACACAGAAAATACAGAGATGTCTTATGCCACCTCGGCTGTTATACTCCTACTTCTTGTACAAAGCACAGAAACAAGAGAGGAAAAAAATGAGCCAGAATTCAGGTGGTTGGTGTCTTTTCTTTCCTTCTTCTTCTCCTCTTCTTCTCTTTTCATTCCTTCTTCCCTTCCCTTCCCTTCCCTTCCCTTCCCTTCCCTTCCCTTCCCTTTCCTTCCCTTCCCTTCCCTTCCCTTCCCTTCTTCTCCTCTTCTCTTTCTCTTATTACCTACAACTGTAATTTAGCTGCTGCTCCAAGAAACATGGCACTTCTTTCCAGGAAGCTGCTGTAAATATTTTCTCAGTAGATAAGCAGTTTTCCTACAGAACCTGGCAGGTTTTATGTAGCCTAAAGAACACCTTGCAGCTGCAGGCAGAATTGTCTGGGAAGATTGCAGTTAATTCAGGCAGTCAGCAGGCTAGCTGGCTGTGTATGGACTTGAAGATCATGTGCTTGCATAATGCACTATCCAGATGTTCCAAAGATTTTATGCATACATAAAAAAGACATTTTGTGCATATAAATGTATTGTATACGTAACTACACCACCCATACAAAAATATGTATATACATGTATATAATATACATTTTACATAAATAGGTGGAAATTATGAAGGGAATTCAAAACGTACTGCAGTTGATATCACTACGGGTTGCCCTGTATCAGTTGTAGAATCTCCC
This sequence comes from Pampusana beccarii, assembly GCA_013399365.1. Taxonomy (NCBI): domain Eukaryota; kingdom Metazoa; phylum Chordata; class Aves; order Columbiformes; family Columbidae; genus Pampusana; species Pampusana beccarii. The sequence goes on from VWYH01001498.1 coordinate 29,149, forward strand.
ACCTTGGAGATATTCAAAAGCCACATGGACATGGTCCTGGGGATTATAGCTCTAGGTGGCCCTGCAGGAGGATTGGACCAAATGACCTCTAAAGGTCTCTTCCAACCTCAACAATTCTGTGATTCTGTGATATATCATATTTAAAGAGAGATTAATGCCGTTCCAGCTGTGGGTGAACTCCAATTCTAAGTGACAGTCCATACTGTACATGAACTGCTTTTACTCCATGAAGTTATCCACAGATTTGTACTCTTTTTCCACTGCTGGGGAAACCAAGGCCCTGAGAAACCAAGTGATATGCACTGGCCTTGCACAACAAACCAGAGCAGAGTCTTGCCCCTGGCCTCCATTCCACCCTGTCTGCCAAGACTAGAAGTGGTAACTCTCCAAGACTTCTCATCACTTACTTTTTCCCTCCTCCTTATTTCCAATCTACTTGGCAAAACATATGTTTCTATGGGGTTTTTGGTGGCCAGCTGTGCCCTCAGTGGCCATGATGACACCTTGATTATGTCGTTGTTTGAAAGTGCATGGAAGCAGTATGCTTCTGCTGATAGATGGTGGTTAGCTGCCGTTGGGAAGAAGCTTTGAGAAAATATTCTTGTGCTTGCATATACAAGTGGTTTTTAGACCCCGAGTCTGAAATTCAGTGAATGCTTTGAACGAGACAGTTTTGTAACGAACAAAATTAGAATACCTATACATGGGTACGTTTGAGATATTCGCAGACCTCCAAGACCGTGATACCTGCTATTCCAGACCAAGATTGAAAGTGGCAGCTGTATATAAAACTGAGAAATAAACAACCTTAGTGCAAGAATGAGACTAGATACCAGCCAGCCAAAGGGCCACTACAAAAGCCCAGAGGCACTGTGAGACAGGGTCATACTTTCAACTTGTGTTTGGCCATTTGTGTACCTAAGGCGCCTTACCCATCACCAAATACAAACACTGAACAAAACTGTGAAAGAAAACTTCCCACCTGCTCCCTCAAAGAGCAGGTCAGCTACAGGCAGAAGGGCAGGAGAGCTTCTTCCTCTCCTTGCTGAGGGACACCTTCCTCTTTAACAGGGCAGCCTGGAACAGGTTCCATTTCCCGCTCTTTATCTCTCCCCTATGTGTTTCCCCTGCTGCAGAAGTTTGCCAAGTGGAAGGAAGACCACGGGCAGTGCTCTGCAAGGCATGAAAATCTCGTTTCCCCAATGATGTTATTAACCTGGAGAAGCATCGGCCCCAAAGGGACTACAAGAAGAATATAAACTAAGAAAGTAGCTCCCAGACGCATTAGCTGCTACTTGAGACTCACACAAGCTTGGCAAGTCACATGAATCCATTTTTCAGTTTGGAAATAAAACCTGCTTCTTTGGATAGTTTATAAAAAATTGCCAGAACTTCCATTTTCTCTGAGAAATTAATCAAAGTTTAATTTCACTCTGAGAAAATGTAAGTAATGAACAACACTGCACACGTGTTTAAATTTTTCCAGAAATTTTATTTTGTCTTCTGTGATGGAAACCATCATTAGTCCGACTTGTTGCACAGCACTGCAGAGCAAGAAGATATATGGAAGGCATTTTTGCCCAGACCGCAACAGATTTTTAATCTGCTGGTTTGGCTGTGTAGAGTGGGGTTTTTAATTATTTTTTTAAGTCACAACATCAGAAAGCTACTGTTCAAACAATAGAAGGCATAAACAATATTTATGAAGGCGTTTTTGCCACACTCATTTTCATGGCATTTGAGTGCCACAAACAAATGAAATGAACAGCACTGGACAGGGTTAGGATGGCTGCTCATGTGTATGCTGGATGAAGAAATACCCTCGTTCCCCGTTTGCTGTGGTTCCAGATGAACGTCGTCAGTGTACAACAAGCACTCGCTGTTCCAGCTGGTCTTCCCAACAGCCTCGTCCAGGGTCTGATCCAGCTCTCGCTGTAGTTCATGGCAAGACCCCCGTCAAGCTCCCTGGGAGCTGGTCCTAGAGCTCTGCTTGCAGCAACAGCACCATGAAATGTCTGTGCTGATAGTAAAGTAATTCTACACAGAGAAGTTCCTCTGTGGCTCTGAGCAAGTAAATTTTAAATGCCGGAAGCAGGTGGAGAAACAAGAGGGAGAGAGCTTATTTTATGGAAAGCTGTTTGCTTGGTTTCAGTTCTTCACATCTTTCTTTGATTTCTTTGTCTGGGATGGTCTGAGCTCTGCAGGGTCTACTCTTCATGATTCCTTTATTCCCACCTACTTTTCAAACTGTTCTAGCAAAACTAGAAAACCTACTTCAGATAACTACATTTATGTGAAACCAGCAAGCCTGTTCTAGCAGACGGGCTCTGTGTGTGTGTGTGTGCATGCATGTCTCTGAGAGTATCTGGAAAAAATACAAGCAAAATAGCCTATCTTGACAATGGCCACAAGACCTTCATTTTTACTGTGTTTGGTCTATATTTTGCATGCCTGTTATGAGGTAGAAGACCTTCAACATGTGGATTGTGTCTTAGATGACAAAAATAAATTCATTTCCAAAATATAACTCTCAGGCTAGTTATCTCCCTGAAAAAAGAAGAGCAATAAAGGATAGATCTCTGTGGTAACTTGCACCATCTCAGAGCCACATTTTGCAGGTGAGCATTGCCACAGTTACGTCCTTGAGAAAACTAAACCCAGATTTGGTATGCCTTAAAATAATCATAAAAATCCACTAGCTTCAGTTACTTCATTAAAGATCAAGTCCCTGGTAGAGGAAGTTGAAGTATTCTGCACAATTTGGGAGCTAAATGTCTAGAAAGTATTGCCAAAGGCTCTTTAGTTACTTTTTTAAACAAATAATAATAATTTAAAAAAAAAAAAAAAACAGCTTTAACACCTTATTCTAAAAATATAAAAATGACCGATGCAGTAACTGATAAATCCTGCCCTACCCCATAAAATGTAGTGTTTTCAGTTCAAACTGAAAGGAGAAACAAACTGATTGCCATTTGTTTTACGTCGTAAAACAGTTTAACTTCTCCCTCAAACAGCTGAAACCAATATAGGAAGTTACATAGTGAATATTTCTATGTATCAAACAGGCTCCAGGCTCATCTTATGGATTCTAAGTCAAGCTGGACATGTAGGACAACTTCTCTCCAAATCTTCACTTATTTTGATGATTTTGTCACAGACAATTCATAAATAGAAATCTGAAATAAATTTGATTCTTTATGAATTAGTTACTCCACTCCTTTCCAATAAATCTTTACATCCCGCTCCTTTGACTTATTCAAGAGAACATACTGTCTTTTTAAAAACGTAATACAGCCATCAGCACATCATAGTCGTGGCACTGCCAAAGCATTACCAAGTCGAAGAGTGCTGCCCCATCCCACTCTTCTCCATAGCATAAAGTATCCCACATGCTCACCATCTCCATTCTTTCCCATCTTCTCTCTCTTTTAAATAACTTTCATCACCAGATTGGCATTGGCAGCCAGCCAACCAGCCAGCACTTTAGCTAGACAAGTACTATGCTGATATGCCTAGATCTTTGAAGTCTCATGCAACGAGTCCAACAAGTTAGTTTTCTTCCTATTTTAATACTTTTTGCGGAGGGCCCCAGCCACAAAGTACATTTCCCATCACTTTCGGGTTTTTTTTTCAAAAAGGCTACTTTCTGTGCAAACTTCTTCTGACTACTTCCTCTTTCAAAATGCTTGGATCCCTATGATGTTTTTGAGAATATGGCCTTTGTAAATGATTTTACGTTACACCTACATTAGGTATAGACCCTGCCCTGGGAGCCCAGGTTCAGAAAGTCATGGCTGGCTTGGTTAATACGATTTTTAATGAGCACTGATGTGACATGCTGCTTAGATCAAAGTGCAAAGAGCTGTTATTTGTCACTGCTTCCCATTACAGCATACTCTGAACAGGGGCACGGTAATGAAACAAGTAGGATTGGGCATATTAAAAAAAAAATACTGTGCGTCAGTCTGAAAAAACCCATATCCTTAAAATAACACAAAATAAAAAAGACGAGTAAAAGATAACATACAGTCTGTGTTGTTTTTGGAAAGTTCTCCTGTGTCTGAACCCATTGGGTATTGATTTCATTTTATTTCTTTACCACATTTGAAGCTGCACTGATAGTAAATCAAAAGCAGAGCCTCATTTACCAACTTGGCCAATGGAGCAGTAAAGTCATTCCCCTTTCCTCTTACGAAAAGCTGCTAGTAATGCTGCTGTGGTGGGGCGGTGGGGGCTGTCACTTCCCAGGGGAGAAACCGTGAACTTATGGGATAATTGACTTTTGGGAAAAATGACCTTTTGCAGGTGATCTTCATCTCATCTTTTTGCAGATAATTATGTTGCTTAATCTTGGTATGGTAAAGCAGGTTGTGTCTATAGAAAAAGTCTCTCAGATGTTGCTGCTTTTAGACATTTATGCTTTGAAACTGATGTTCCCTCCTTATTGCTTACGCTGATGCTGATCTACCCTTTACATTCAGGTGAATAGCAATTGACTTACACTAAGAGCCTTCCTACATGCCCTATTATCTAAACACCTGTCAAATGTGAGAACCCTCGAACTAGCTTCTTCCACCAGGCAGGACTCCTTTATAATAATCTGGTGTCCATGGTCAACAACAGAGCAATTCGCTTTCCCACATACCTTGCCTTTCACTTCTACTTATATCTCCCATTTGCACCACCAGTATTTTCTCACTGATCACCCTGGTAGGAACTTCTCTTAGGAGATGCAACTGTCACACACAGATCTGAAGTACCTCATGTGTCCTCAAGGCTCAGAAACACAGATGCTTGTACTGTATTTAAGCGAACATTGTAGTTTTCCTTGCTCACTGGATCTGTCTCACTTACAGAACCTGCGGGTAAAAAAAAACTACTTGGGTGTCTGTAGGATTGACACAAGTGGTAAAATCAGAATTTTGCCCTGGATTAGTCCTGAAAGCAGACAAGTGGATACATAAGGCTTCCCAAACAATTTTTCCAAATGTACTCTGTCCACGGCAAGAGTCACCTCCCTTCACACACACCTCTATTGCAACTCCAGGAATGGACTGAAGAACAAGCAACTTTGGGTAAAGGTATTTTTACATCCTTACCCAGTGTTACTTACTCATGTTCATGGACACCTGTTTCTCAAAGGATGATGCTTTTCTCTGTGCATCTCTCTCCAGGTCACTGAGAGGACATCTGACCACTCCAGGCTCGTACAGACCACCACCAAGTGCACTGGAAGCCACCCTTTCTTGCTTGAAAAACATCTGTGTGGAGGTGCAAGCGTAACCCTGAGAATCCAAGGCACTGGAGCTCTAATTCTGACTCATCGCTTACTTGTTTCATTCTCAGTTTCCTCCCTATACAAGTGAGGAAGATTAAATTTATTCTTCCCTCTCAAGGGAGTTGGAAGAAGACATCATTGTTTGAATTTCTTTTTAAGTATGCAGTGTGTGAACACTTTGTCTTAGTTAAGCTGTTCAAAACTCAGTTATGTTGATTTCCTCACGATTTCCTCTAATTTGTTACACAGTCTTTGCCATGTGGCCCGTACACAAGTCCATGCGTCCAAACAAAAAGAAAACATGACATGCCTGTCCAGAGGACACCAGAAACAAAACCCTCATGTTCAAATTCAGGCGTATGAGTCACATGTACAACATTAAGGTTATGTGTGTTTGCATGACCAGGGCCTAAGACTAGACTAAAAATCAAAACTAACCAACAGACACAGGGTAAAGCACGCAAGAGAGTGCGGCATCAACGAAGACAACCTTGACATCTGTTTTTAGATTTTAAAACGCCCGATTTACGTGTAAAGCTGCAAAGGCACACACCAACTTTCTCTCTAGCTTACGGGTGCAGCAGCAAACAACCGCTCAGCACTCCTCGGGAGGCGGGATTCAGGCACCGGGAGTCCGAGCTCTACCGGCACCTCCCTTCCCTGCTCGGGCCGCTTTCCCCGCAGTGCAGAAGGACCGACCACCCCCGCACGCTCTCCCACGCGCGCTCTAGCCTCCCACGGGTGCATCCCACCCGCCGCCCGATCTCACAAGCTGCCCGCCGCCCACCCCACAGCCCGCTTCTCGCTGCCTCCCGTCCCCGCCACCCGCGCCCTGCGGGACCCGAGCGCCCCTTCCCCGGCCGTGGGAGCGCTGTCCGACGGGACCGCCAGCCCAGCGGCGGGGCCGCCCCGCTCCCCGCCCCGGGAGGAGTCCCCACCTCCCGGCCACTCCTCCTCCTCCTGCTGGAAGGGGAAATATGAAGCGGAGCCGCTGCTGCGCTCCGCGGAGACTGCGGGGGAGGCAGCGACGACGGAGCGGGCTTCTTCGGGCACTGAGCGGCGGCGGAGCCGGAGCCGGAGCCCTCCCTGGGCAACGACGGCGGCGGTTGTGTGCGGGGCGGGAGCCCTGAGGAGCGGCGGCGGGTCCCGGCCCCGGAGGGTGCCCGGCGGACCCTGTCCCCGCCAGCCGCCTGCCCCCCAGCGCCGGGCCGTGGGCTGCCCGCGGCGGCGCTGAGGCGCGGGCGGCGCGGCGGGAGGTGACGGCCGGAGCGAAGGCGCAGGGAAGGAGCGCTGCGAGGAGGGGAGATGTCCGCCCCGTACGGCAGCCTGATGAGATACCTGTTCCCAGCCCTGCTGCTGCACGGTGAGTGCGGGACGGGGCGGGACCGGGTCGGCTGCCCGCGGGGTGACGGCTCGCGGTGCGCCCGAAAAGCCGGCGGGGTTGCGAGGGGACCCCATGACCTCGCTTGTGGAGGGAGAGGGTCGCTGGCGGGTGCGTTATCGTGGGGTCCCGGCTGCTCGCGTCGGGCGTCTCGCCGAGGAAAGGTCCGCACGGGTGCCGAAGCGAGCAGAGACCTTTTTTGTTCTGCCTGAACCCCCTTGTTAGCGGCATCCCTTTGTAAAATGTGTGGGTGCGGCAGCCAGCCGGAGTAGGTAAAGTCATGCAGAAAGCGTCCAGCTTCCAAGTTCGTGTTGGCGATGTTATCGTTGCATGCCTGTAACTGCTTGGATGGGGCAGCTGCTCCGGGCACCTCACACAAAGATGCTTTACACACCTCTGGGCAAAGGGCTGGCTCAACCAATTTCCCGGGAGCTTGGCCGAGATGTCCTGCGGGATCCGCGTCTCACCTGCAGGCAAAGGAAGAGTTTTTTTGATGTGAAGGTATTCGCTGGGAAGCCTTAGGCAGCAGAGTTTGCCAGCACTGGGTGATGTACCCAACAAAAAATATTTTGCTGCACAGAGCGAAAACTCTGGGTGTCATGATGCACAGCCCTGCTCTGATGCTCTCTCAGCTTAGCTCTGGACTGACATTTCTCTGAAACTGCGCAGTAAGCAAAATTTTAGTGAGAAAAGCCAGTGTATTATACTTAAACTTACAAGGTCAGCTTGTAAATTCGTATTTAGGCACTTAAACAGATAACCCATCTTTCCAGAAAGCCACTGCTCTTCTTGAGCAACTTCTGAAAGGGAGGCTATTTAATGAGCTGCTCAGGTATTTCTAACATTTGGCAGCCAGATTTGAAAAATCTGGGTGCGATATCGTTCTGAAAGAGTGACTCAACCTACTTGGTTATAGCATCATTTTGAAGAGTGTTTCTAATTCTGAAGTACTTTGTAGCATCCAGCCTTCTTCAGTTACATTTCTTAGGATCCCAAACTTACTCGTAAAAACAGGAATTTTTTTTTAACTGTTATGGTGCAAGTGACCTACATGGATTCAGTGTGAGATCTGTGAGCTGGGATAAGGATTTCAAAGCTGTTCCTGGGGTTGGTTTTGTGGAGCAGGGATTGTTTCTCACTGTGTTTGTATAAGTGCTAGGCACACAGATGGCATTCAATAAATAATAAAGAGCATGAGCTTCTGATTGTGTGTTCTGTTTTGAGAAAGAAAGAGCAGGAGACCCTGTTCCCAAGCAGGGGGTTTTATACCCTTTTCACAGCTCAGATATGAAATCCAGAGAGCATAGAATTGTTTAGTTGAGCCAGACCTGCCAGGACACCAGAGGTGTTCTTTAAAACTCTGTGATCTGAGATGTAAAAGTCAAAATGGGAGGTTTGAAGTTAGAGGGCAAAGAGAGGAAGCATAATTACAGGGTTGGACTCCCTGGCTCATCTGCTTGGAATTACAGAGCAGAGCAGAACTCTGGCTGGAGCAGGAAACAAATCAGAGCCAGTGATCAGATCAAAACAGCAGCTGCCAGAAGAGGATGAAGGAGGAAAATAATCTATTTCTTCCTTCTGCAGTTATATTTCACCAAATAACATAAAGCTACCTTCTTGTAGAAAGATATAACTCAGCACCTTGTATATAAAGATAAAACACTTCAGTAATGTGGCAGTTACACCGTTTGGATCTGAGCTTCAGGTGTGGGGAAACTACTGCCCTCTTAGAAACTTGAAATGACACCAGTGCCATATAATGCACTGAAATGTAGCCCATTTAAATGTATTTACCCTGTTAGCTTTAACTTGGCCTACAGCTTTTCCCTCTGTGCCATGTAGTCAATAGGAACATCCGTCAGTCAGCAACTAGCCCAAATTGGTAATATGTAAGAATAACCTGCAATCCCAGGGGATCGCAGTGTTAAGCCTCTTTACAGCATGTGATGTTTTCTTGTTTTCTTTTGCATTTCCATTGCACACAGAAGTTTAAGGGTTAAAAGCAAGTGAGTGTGGGTGGGTGGTTGAGGTTTTTTAGGGCTTAAAGCTTTGTAACACAAGTTAACATGTCCTGTAATGCTAAAGCTTCTGCTTTCATTATATTAAGAAATGCCTACTTTAACATCACTGAATTAAAATTTGGAAAAAGCTTGTCTTTGTTAATCAAAATAAAACCTGTACAATGTCAGGAGGAAAAAAAAAAAAGTTTGCAGCTGGAAGTTGTCCATTATCACTGTTTTCTTTGCTTAGACAAAAAGCCACAGAAGTTTCAGATGTCAAATGCTAAGATCATTCAGCTCCAGAAAACCCGATTAATAAGAGCTACATTCAAGTGGATTCAAAACAAATTGGGCTAATTTCTTTTGTAAATGTAAACTTTTTTTACAAATACAGATGCTAAGAAGAAACTTTAGTATATTTCTGATTATGTTACTGTTAGAATAATGTATTAAAAACTTTAAGTAAAACGATTTGTTGATAACATCATGGAAATAGTACCAATAAAGATGATGAAGACAGGACTGCTAGGCTTTTCAGAGGAAAACTGTTTATGCTTTTAAAAGTTCTCTGGCAATATTGATTAAATTAGTTACATAGAATTGCTCCATTTCAAAATCTGTTCAGGAAAATAATAAGCAAATGTATCAGGAGATATAAGTACCCATACCCATAAAATAGACAAATACTGTGCTCCATGCTAAAGGTGTATGTGATCTATTCCCTCAGTAAAAATACTACATTTGGAAGTCTGGAAGAGAACAAAGAGAGAAAGAGGGGAAGACACACTGCTTAATGCAAGACTTGTAGAGCTTGAGTTAGAAGATGGACTCAGTTTTATTCGCAGTGTAAATTCAATTTCATTCATCACTGTAGCTTGACTGTGGGCTAACAGCGATACAATGTAGGTGTCATGAGCAATAAGGGCAATTTTTGCACTCTGTAGGTTGTCCATAGGATATGGGCTGCCAGGCGATGAAGCCCAAAACTAGCCTAAACCATGCTGAAGGCAAATCCCTTCAGCTGTTCCAGGCAAGGCTAATATTTTGTTACTGACATGGTGCTTTAAGCAGGGCCGACAGAGGGCAGGATTATACGTAGCAAGCTTGTTTAGCATTGTCTTTACTGAGACGCAAATCTCATTGGCATTGGGGAGAGTTCCACTTGAATAAATCCTGGTGCCGAGGTGTGGGTGGAAGACAGGGCAGGGGTTTGCAGGCTGCAGGGCAGATGTCTCTGACACAGAGCAAATGTTTCCTTCAAAGAGGGCAAGACCAAACTGCTGTCAATATTGGAATGCACTTATGGCCCAGTGCTGCACCCACTCACGCCAAGGGGCAGAGTTCCTGCTGACCTGAGGAGAGGTGGGCTTTAACCCTTCGGGGCTTTATAAAGAAGCCTATTCTGCAGGCAGTGGTGTTTCACCTTGCACGAGTAGCAGCACTCATCCCAATTAAGAGCTGAACTTCAGATTAGCAGAGGTTATTGGTTGTGTAACTGCTTGGCATTTGGTTCTCTGACCTCTTCCAAGATGGGGCATTGAGTAAGGACAAAGATGTAGGACAACAGAGGACCTCAACGCTGGGCCTGTCAGCCTTGGAGGAGTTTCTTTTTGGTTTTCCCACCTAAACATACTTTAGATCTCTCTTTAGGACCTTCCACACTCTGAAACATTCATTTCGCATCTCTTTGAAAGCTGTATCCGGAAACTGTGTGCACGAGGAAGGGAGCAGATACATGTGAAAGGAAATCATTGTCCTGTCTGCTTCCGTGGCCATAAAACCCAGCTTTCCTTTCCCAACCGTTTTGTTTGTAGTAGCTAATGTAGCTCCCGATCCTGCGAGGACTCTTTGAAGTTCCAAGTGCAGGGAAAACACCGGTAAACACAGACAACGGCTTGGTAACGGGACATTATATTCTCCATGGCAATTACGTAAGTTTGCGCTGTAGCTAGAAGCCTGTCATGGGTGTTATCTAACACTATCCCACATCAAGAAAGAGCGTAATCCAAATGTCTCTTTATTTAATTGTGCAGGGCAACTGCCCAGATAAGGAGAGCTATAAACTTAATCCTGCCAATTATTCTTTATCTGCCGTAAGGTTGTTCAAGTTTCAGACAAGTTCTAACTTGAAAAGAGCTTGCTGCAGAAATAAAGCGCAAAGGTTAAACTGTTTCTATCAGAGCTGAAGCCACTACATATTTTGAACTTGTACTATCACTTGAAGGTTGTTTTAATTCATAATAAAATTGTGCTTTTCTGGATTTACATTGCTATAAATGAAAGAAAAAGTGAAGTGGTTGCTGCTGAGCAATACCAATCTAAATCCAGGTTTGAACCCTACTTTCAGGTAACATTTATTCTCTCATTTAGCGAAGTGTGAATGTGCTGAACACCTGGTAGCTTTGAGTTTTGGTTTGAAGCACTACACTTGGACATGTTGGAAGCCATGGTTTGGATTCTAGTAAAGGTGTTCATTAAACTGATTACATCTAAGCTGTTTAAGATCTAAGATTATTTGCATTATACTTTAGAAATCTGGCATCACTGAGAACAGAATTTGGCCAGGATGTTTAGGCCCTAATTAAATTATAAGAACTTGTGTTCGAGGACAACTCTACTTACCTGTGTTGCAATTTTAGGTTATTTGCATACTATTTTTTCAGAAAACCAAAACATATATTCTAGCAACTTGCAGGTTTTTGCAGAAATGTGGGCGGAGAGCTTTGTCATAGCCAATTTTGAAACATATTTGGGTAACAGGCTGCCAACAGATTGCCCTTTCAAGGTTTGTATTTTACTCGCAGCTATGTGCAGAAATCTTTGAAGAACTTGAAAGCAACCAATCTTCCCTTAGCAATTATTTTTGTCTTGGATGGTTGCTCCCACATCAGATACAGGTTTGTAAGTGAATCTGAGGGCCTGAGGTCCTCTGTCTGGCATAGTGCGTGTTCCTGTCCACATCTTACTGGGGTGGAAGCTGTGCAGACCTCCATTTTCCCACTCAGATGGATGTTGCATCTGCCCCTGTGAAGTGTGACCCATGAGGGCCCAGGCAGGGATCCCCAGCTAGCTGTAGCACCTCTTATACTATTTTCAACCAGCTTGATGCTAAAGGTGTGATCTACACTGCTAGGGCTTGATTATGAAAGAGGAGTTGGATATCGGCTCATCGCAAAGTGCATTTGTTTTGCTTTGTTTCTCTAGATGGCATTTCTGATGGATTCTGGAATTTTCCTTTTAGGCTTGCTCCTTTGCGTAAACAGCCACCATGGAGCAGGTGATACAATCTTATGACCTCTGGTTGTGGTGTAGCTAAAGTGAAAACCAGCCAGAGGCTTCACAGAATTAATGCTATTAGTCTCCTGCAAATATTTTTTTTTTGTTTGAAGTCTGTCACACTTTTGAGTAATAACATGGTGGACTTCATTTATTGATTTATTTTTAACAAGTGAGTAAGATTCCTTCATGACACACAAAAATTAAAAGTCAGAGAGAGTCTGAGGTACTCTCAGTTGAGTCTAAAATACTTATGTGGCATGTCATAGAGGTACTGAAACCAACCATCTGTCTCTGCTGTAGAGTAATAGCAGACTTGGATCACTCTGAATGAAAGTAATGGCTCCAACTATGTTGCAACTGCGTCTAGGCTCCAAAATGGGCTTTTAAAGAGCTGTGAAATGCTTTTCCCAGTTTTGTGAAAGCACATTTTAACCTTCAGCCTTCCAGCGATGTCCGATTTAACATGGCCCAATGGATCTTGAAAAAAATGAGCAACATCACCCCTGCGGGACCTCAGTTTTGCAGAACACCTCACTGCGCACCGCCAAGGGTGGAGCAGGGGGACAGGGGGACACTGCAGGGCCACTGAGCACCTGCTGCCAGGAGAAGCACAGGAAGGCGGTGTGGGGGGTTTGCTGCTCTGCGTGGGAGGCGTTATCACCGGTCTTGGTGTTTGATCTGCAGATGGTACAAGGGGAAGTTATGGCTCCTTTGTATGGTGCTCATATGTACAGGCATATGTCAGTAAATATAAAAGCGTTGAAATGATTACTTGGTAAGGAAGAAGCCTGTGCTAAATTAAGTATTTCCTTGCCCCAGCAACGCAAACATCGGTAAAGGTCCCATCACTGCCTTTTGATTTTATAGTGTAATTAATATTCTGATATTCACATCATATTTATGTGATGTTGCCTAGCATGTGTGTGTTTTCTACATCCCTTCCTCTGTCTCTGAAGCCTTTGTTATGTTCTCATGCCTGTCTTGGTTACCTAAACTTGTTCCTGCCCTCATTTGTCACAGTTGGATGGACAGAGTCCCAAACAAATACCCTCTCACAGGTGCAGATCTCTAGAGGTATCATTGCAAATCTCCCTTCGGTCCACTGGTTACAGTTTATTGTTTGCAAGCTGCAGACAGAACTACGTACATGTGACAGGGAGAGCTGGGACCCCGTTGCTTTTGAGCTATATCAAAGAAAACACACTGTATAATAGCACAAAGTCTGACTCCTTTTGAAAACCCCCTTCTTTTCATTATTTCCTCCAGGGAATAATTGGGAATGTATAATGTGGTTACTGCATTTTCTCCTTTGATATGTGCACATGCAAGATGGTGTCCTCCCACAGAAGAATTTTTGCTTGGAGAAATTAAATGCCCAAGTATGTTTAAATGAATAAATCATTCATTTTTAAGTGCATCTGTATTCTTGAATCATATGACATGAGCTAGGCAAAACACAACTCCCTAAAAGCAAGTGGTATAATAAATATGCCTTGGAAAAAGTCACTTGAACCATTTCAAAACATCTTCTCAATGGCAGATTTCAAATGCTTGACAACTTCAAGTGGAAAAGTAAATTTTCAAATACTTTTTCAGTGTGAGATAATTTGTCTGCAGGAGACATCCTGACAACTATGTTTCTGTTGAAAGAATTAGTACTGATGGCTGCAGCCTCTATTTAGTGTCTGGCAGGAGGTGTCACTTCTGACTCGAAAGATGTTCTGAACCCATAGACAGGAGTGCTCGCTCTATTTCAGAATGAGGTGCTGAAGTAATGTGGGCTCTTTGAGTGTGTGGAGACTTAGAGATGGAAAGGGGTGTTAGGAGGCAAGCTCTCAGTCACTAGCTGAGATTCATATGGACAAAAATAGAGAGTGATAAGTTCACCTGTACCTGGCTGAACTTGTAGTGGTGTGAAGGCCTGTGATATCTGCCCCATACCCATAAGGTTTCAGATAAACCCAGGTTTTTGAGAGTGTCAAATACTACTCCAGGCTTCAGCCCAGGAGGCTGTACCGCTGCATACATGAAGCACTGACCCTGCCTACTAAATCCTGCCCCTGCAAAGATGTAGTCAGCTCAAGCAGAGCATCACCCTGCTTTGGCTCTACCATTTGTGAAGCCGCCATGCCATTTCTGGCTGAAGAATGGGGAGATGTTTGGCACTAGAGTAAGTGACTCTGCTCAGCGATGTAGAAATACCTGAGAAGCCGTGACTTCCAGAAAGGGAGAAGTATTGGCCCCTGAAAATCTGCCTCCTTTAAGGGCACCTCAGAGGGCATGCTCGAATATCAAAGCATCTCTAGTATTTATTACCCTTTGGAAATTAAGGCCGTAAATTCTCATTCACATTGAAGAATTGTTTGTAACCTGCAACAAAGCTACCAGCTTTTCCGGTAAAGACTTTATGAGGTTGTATTCACTGATCTCATTAAAACTTGAGATCATTGAGTGGTGAGTACCGTTTACATTCAGGTATTTATTGTATTCTTTGTGATCGTTCTTCACCCTGCCTCCTGGATAGGTCCTTGCCTACGTTTAGTTTAGGAATTGCTATTTTGAAAGGGTTGACATGTATTTATAATTTTAGCAGTGCCATTTTCCCAGATGTTACCCAAGTTTCTTTTGGAAGATCAAGGACCTAGACAACATAATGCATCTACTGACACTGGGGGTTTTTTTTGCAGTAGGAAATGGGAAAGGTTTGAGACAGTGTTGACCCCCCCAAAAAAAAAAAAACCAACCAAACAAAGACACCGATTTTCTTGTAATTTCTGTAGCAATGCTGCACGCTACCCAAGAACATGCTTAAGTGTTAGGTGGGGCCTGGGGAATAAAGTGTAGGATCCTGCATCAGGCAGCTTGGGCACCAGAAAAGAGAAGGGGGAATCCCAGACTCTGCCCCTGGGAGCACATGGTAGCGAGACATCCCTCTCCCGAAACAGCCGCCCTGACTTAACAGGCAGCCTCTCCACCTCACCCCATATTTGTTTTCTAGCCCACCGGTTCTTAAATTCCATCTGGCAAAGCAATACAGCTCCCATGATGCAGGGTTCATGTTTTTCACCTCTTAACCTCTAGATGTGTGTTTTCCTTTTGATCCATGTTTTCCAACATATCTGAGAACAGGCCGTGCCTAAAAGAGTAAAGACTTTTGAAGCTTCTGAAGCTACATATTAATTTTGTTCAATTAATATTGTGTAGAGAGAGCACTGGTGGGTTTTGTATGCATACATTACTAGAAACCAAAATTACTGTGTGCTGGAGATAAAATTAGCTTTTGAAATTCCTTTTCCCCTTTAAAATAAAAATAGCAGAATCTGCCTTTAATTGACCACCTCAGTCATCACAGAGGCTTCCTGCATGCAGAAGCTTTGCTTTTAGTATCTGTTTTCCCTAGGCTTTAAAGAGTAGTCTTTATTTGCAAGTTTATTATAGAAGCGTTCAAATTAGAGGTGGGATGAAACCGCACAGTTTACGTCTGGATCTGAATGCAACTTCAAGTTTCAAGGTCCAGGTTTTGACTGTCTTGACCGGAGATCAAAGAGGCGTCTATAAAATTCAGGTTCAGAGCCACATCTCCTGGGTGTGGAAGTGCAACACTTTGGTTCAAGCCATTTTCTCCATTGTATTTCATAAAGCAAACCTATTTAGGGGACTATTAGTGAGCTGACAGAGAGGAAGAGTTTCCCATATTTATTTAATCTTTCAGATGAGACAAGAAATGTAAACAGCACATTCCTAGACACATAACATTGCGAACAAGTGTCATTCAACGCAATCTTCACAACCTCTTTTATCGTGTTGAAGCCTTTCTCACTAGGGTCTCATGATAACTTACACTTTTCTCCCGCAGGGCTGGGAGAAGGTTCTGCTCTTCTTCACCCGGACAGCAGGTCCCACCCTCGGTCCTTGGAGAAGAGCGCATGGAGGGCTTTCAAGGAGTCGCAGTGTCATCACATGCTGAAACACCTTCACAATGGAGCCCGGATCACTGTGCAGATGCCTCCCAATATTGAGGGACACTGGGTCTCTACTGGGTAAGAAAAGATAAAACAAGGTACTTGAGTGACACCTGCAGAAGAGGGGAAGGAAGCAGAGAAAGAAGGATGAATATTCCCACTTTAAGCAGCAGGGAAAATATTTTCTTTAGTGATGCTCTAAATTCCAGATGCTTTCTATATGTTTATGCATAAAAGGAGAAAAAGCAGCATTATGTACACTAGAATAGCAGGCTATAAAGCTGTCTTGATTAATCAATTTATAGTCTGGATTTTAAATAGCATGCTGTGAAATATCTTCAAATCTCTCTTTCTATAGGGAGGACCTCAACAAATTGCCAAAAGGGATACTTATTCAAATATAACATTCTGCTATCTTTGACTACATGCATTAGATCCATTGAATGGGTCCTTGCTTTCAGAGCATGTGTCTAGCACAGATTTTATTAGCACAAGAAATTAAGAAGCTGTATTTCACCAGTTCTATTACTCTCTATACATGATAATTCATAATTCAGAGAGCTATTTTGCTTCCTGTGCCTAAGCAGGCAATATTCACGTGCTTATTTGAAGTGAATTGTAGTAGGAAAGACTGGGGTTTTTTAACAGAAAGGAGTGTATTTATATTAAGCAGCGTAGATGTGTCAAGGGGGACAAGTTTGAGGGCACAAAAAGACTTTCTACAGGAAGTGGAATTTAACTGCTATTTACACCTTCAAAAAAAAAAAAAAAAACCAACCCTGAACATTGCATGGCCCAAATTCAAGCCAAATATAAGTTTTGCATTAGCAGTCAGAAGTTTGAATTAACTGCCACCCCTGCTGAAAGTCTGAGTGGAAAAGCTGAGGACACGATCCTGCGCGTCCTCTGCAGACCAGAGCTGGTGGAGCTCTGCTGAGAAGCTTGTGCTGTTCTGCGGATATTCAGCATTTCACTTTCTGATGTTATCAGTCATTTTCCTAAATCTGACATGCAAAAGATAAAAATACATGTTTAATAAGGTGCTACTTTTTACAAAGAAAAATTGAGTCACATGGTGGTCTCTAGTCAAAAAGGAAAAGAAAAACGTAACTAAAAGTACACAAGTAAAGCCCTTTGTCAGATATGATCAACATGAAGCAATATATTAATAACAGCGTAACAGCAGAGGAAATTGTTGGTTAATTGGCAAGCCACAGGTGCCTAGTTCCTATTTACTCCCACTCGTGCTAGAGGGACATTAGCACCCAAGTTTCTCTGTGGAGCCAAGGAGGTTTGCTCAGCCTTGTTACCTGTAGTGTACCTGGTGTCCCACCTTGCTAAAATTTTGTTTCCATCACTTTCTGTCTTCCCACAGCTGCGAAGTTAGAGCAGGCCCAGAGTTCATCACAAGATCTTACAGGTTCTACCACAATAACACATTTAAGGCCTATCAGTTTTATTATGGTGGCAATCGCTGCACCAACCCTATCTACACATTAGTTATACGTGGCAAAATACGTCTCCGCCAAGCATCCTGGATCATCCGAGGGGGTACTGAAGCTGATTATCAGCTGCGCAGCATACAGATCATATGCCACAATGAAGCAACAGCCAAAAAATTAAGTGAGCTGGTGAACCATACATGTCCTGGATTTATACCAGAGGATGGTCCCTGGGAGCAGGATGTGAGCTACGATTTGCTGAGAGAAGAGAATGGCTGTGAATGCACCAAAGCTCTGAATTTTGCCATGCACGAACTCCAGCTGATCCGTGTGGAGAAGCAATACCTGCACCACAATTTGGACCACCTTGTGGAGGAGCTGTTTCTCGGAGACATTCATACTGATGCTACTCAGAGGAGGTACTATCGGCCCTCTAGCTACCAACCTCCTCTTCAAAATGCCAAGGTACGTGTCTGTAGATATGCCCTCTTTTTAAGATACTGGTGACAAAGCCCACATTATTCAGCTCTTCTGAGTCAGTGCGCTAGTGTAACCTAAAATGTAGATGTGCGTCTAAAATAAGAGGAGGATTGCAGCCTTACAGGTGATGCAGCCAATTAAAAAAATATCGCACGGTGTATTTCAAGAGAATAATAACTCTGCTGTGGTTTATGAGACTGCATCAAATGTGCAAATAGTAGTCTGATGAACTAAGGTCAATGAAGGTCACTCTGAAGATGGAATCAAAGACTTGTATGCAGCAGTGGGAGTTGTTGGCTGGGACCACAGCTGTAGGCTAGCAGTTGAGAAGAAAGTTTGATCCAGGACTGAGAAAGAGCAAGAGAAACGGGCATCAGCAGATGCTTCTGTAGCTGCAGGAGTGCCAGGGAGAGAGGAAATCGAATTGTATCAGCATATGGAAGTTGGGTGATCCATAACCTGGAGAGAAAAAGAGGAAATTGGAAGGTAGACACATGAAAGGGCAGCATGAAGGAAAAAAACCCTGATGGGTTGTGCAGGTCACGAATCCAGACGCAGGCACGCACATTAATGAAATGAAAAACAGGTGAATTTTGCATGGGGCTCTAATTCCATTTGATAATTCAGTTTTCAAAGGGGCCTCAAAGTGCCGTCAGCTTCATTGGGAACTGATCAACTCATAGTAAGTTAAATAAAAATCAAACAGGAAAAATAGACATTGATGGCCTGCAGGAGGGCTGCTTATAGATCTTTCCTGGTGACGTTTCAAAGGCAGGCGGCAATTGGAACCACATTGCTGGGTGCCGCTGCCACAGCATCACTTCCAGCTAATGAGTTATCACCATTTGTAATCATCTCATTGCAAACGATTCAAAAATCAGCTATAGCTTACCAGCAATAGCAGGAAACACAACAGGGGAAAGGAGAGTTTTGGTGAGAAAGCTTTGGCTTTCTCTTCCTTTCAAAACTGTCCACCCTGGTTTATATCTGCCTCCTGTGAACATCATGTTTCAGTAGTTCATGGCCTTATGTGATCTGCCTTTAATCATTTAAATAGCCTGGCCTAGGTGTAATTTTAATTCACAGTCAGATATGTCTCTGTATGAAAGCTGCTGTCATTTCTGTCATTCTTATGCTCTCTTCAAGTGACCAGAGACAAATCTGTGTTTTCTTTTTAAACATGTCTTCCCAAAATGGAGAATTTCAGCAACAACAGGTGAACCATAACATGTTCCTCCTCAAAAATTTACTTTAATTAATTCAAACAAGAACATTGGCTTTCTCTTTGCTTATTTCGGAGTGATGGTTCTTTCCTAAACCTGTTCCTTGCAGGTATCTGTAGGTACAAATGATCTGACACTGGCTATCTGTTGTATCTGTTCTAGAAAATATGGTACATCTTTTTCTGACCACATGAAATAGAGATAAAATCTTGGTTTAATTCACCCTAGCTGATTATTTTTTCTGGTCAAATCTAGTTCTGTTATTAAGAGCTGATAAATAACACAGTAAATGCTTACACTTACACCTTGTAGTAATTTCATTACAGTCACAATGATCAGATGTGCTGTCAACCAGCTTTATAAAAGTAAGATTTTTGCTGAGGTCTGCTCTAATTTTAGGACACACTGTTAACAATTTTCCTTCCTGTCTCTTCTGCTACTATAACATCACTTTTTCCTTCTAAAATACAATGCCTCTAAAACATAAGGCTCAAATGTAAGGGATCAAATCTTGCGTAAGAGGTCTCTTTCTTGAACCAGGTTAGCTAAATAAACTGTGAGAGCACTGAAAACTCTCATTTACATTCACAAAGTCCTTGATTTCAGACATGATCCGATCCATTCTGACCCGAGTGGGTGACATCTCTATGTGAAAGGCTGGAGCAGCCTCAGCCTGTCTGCCTGGGTCACCCTGCACACCATTACCCTGCAGTCCCATCTGTCCGGATGGGCAGGTCCTGCCCGGGGATACCTGTGTGCTCTGATCGGGGACAGCCTGCAGTCTGGCTCCCAAGGGAGGCTTCCACATCATATCATTACAAAAACTAGGGGAAGGGAAAAACAAACAAGCCAACTAGTTATCTGTTGGTATTCATGAAGCAGATTCATACAATAGTTTGGGTTGGAAAGGACCTTCCAAGGTCATCTAGTCCAACCCCCTGCCATGAGCAGGGACATCTTCAACTAGATCAGTTTGCTCAGAGCCCCCTCCAGCCTGGCCTGGAATGTCTCCAGGGATGGGGCATCTACCACCTCTCTGGGAAACCTGGGCCAGCGTTTCACCACCCTCATTGTAAAAAATTTCTTCCTCGTGTCTGGCCTGAGTCTCCCTCCTTTAATTTAAAACCATTACCCCTTGTCCTGTCATAACAGGTCCTGCTAAAAAGTCTGTCCCCTGTACAGTGCTTCTAAATGAGAGCTTTGGTAGCCAGGTGTTGGCAGAGCAGCACTGAATCTTGAGGCTGAATTTATGACACTGGAAGCCCATTCATAAGAGTACTGTTGCCTACAGAAAGTGCTGTTACTATAGAAAGCACAGGCTAACTCCGAGTACATAAAAATCCGTAGGGATTCCAGCTCTCCCTGATGAAACTACTGTAGTTTAATAAATGGGGGCCCCAAGTCCTGACTTGCAGCCCACTGCTCAGCTCCCAGTTTGGCCAGTTACGACTTCTGGAGAGTTACAATGCCTCTGTTTCTCCTCCAACCATTGCTTGCAAGACCTGGTTGGCTCCCACAATGTGTATTTACAGCATGTGGATTGCTGGGACGCCGGTCTCAGCTGGAACCTTCAACAGCAAAGGATACGGAGGTTTAATGCAAGTTTAAAGTGCAGAAAAGCACAGCTTGTCGTTGTGATTTTTTGGTAGGTTCCTCTTGCTGAGATTCAATGTGAGATTTCTTTTTTCTCAAGAGAAGTTGGGCCTGCTGAAACCAGGCTTTCAGCATGATACAAATAACAATACCACTAAAAAATGAACCTTTGCCTCAGCTGCCATGAAAGACTTCTGGGTGTTAGTTTGTACCGTGAAATTCTCTATACTAACAGGTTCACAACACAGCCATCTGACCTAGTGTTTGCCAAATGTAAGAAGAACAGTATGAGGTGCTTTTTTTTTTTTTTGGTCTTTAAAGTCCAGGCAAACATACCGCTGAAAGGTTATAACCCTTCTTCTTTGAACTCTTTTCCTTTTCTAATTGTTGCTCCACCGGGACCCAGCTGAAACTGAGTTTAAATGCTAAATTGAGTTTAAAACTACAAGGCACAGACTCCTCTGGAAACTGGACACCATGAATAAATAGAAACATTAAATCAACTTGTTTTCTTAAGGTTTCTACAGTCATACCAAGAGGTTGGGGAGGCCAGGAAATTGCTTCTGAAGTGAATCAGGTGTATTGTGTGGAATCTTTCATTTAAGGCTTTTTTCATTTCCTTTTTATTTATTTTTATTTTAAACTTATAAAGGCCTGCCTAAAATAAGTTAAAAAGATTCACATTTTGAGTTAAATTTATAGTTAAGCCTCTATATAGAAGAAAGTTCCACCCAGCTCAAGAGTTTACACAGCCTGTAAGTTGAATGTGGTAGCCACATTCATTACTTATGTGGTTGAAATGAATGGTAATTAAAAGCAAATGATTGCTGGATATGTTAGGGATGCCAAAGCCACACGATCAGGACTTTAAACAAATAGAATTGGACCTTCTCCAGATTCCTGTAGCAATTTCACCACAGGTTGGTAAATCAAAAGGGCTGTCCAAAAACCAGACAGCTTTATGTTGAGCTGCAAATCTGAATAAATTCACAGATTACCATATCTCAAGTGTTCATATAAAATCAGGGAGCTTTTAAAAATATATATGTCATCTCTTAAGGTTTATGAATTTTTTTAGATAAGAGCATACCTTAAACGAATTCCTCCGGTAAAATATGTGAAAGTTCTTGAGTGCAGCTGATGACTAGGTCACTGTATAGATTTATCTTGGCGGTCCTCTAGCCTTGCTCAAGATATCAGTTAAGACTTGCTGAGGAACCAGGCCAAACATCTTTGATGCCTCTTGATGTTGTGAGTTTATCAAGGGATTCAAGCTATTGCACATGCAGCTTCTTTAGCCAGCATGAGGAAGGACATGGTTGGAAAGACCAGGATGGTGGAACTGCTTGGCCATCATCGTGCCTATTAGACTCAATGTTCCTGATTAAGATAATGCCAAGCAGCATAAAATCATAACTTATTTACAAATGCATACAGGGGCTTGTAGCATGAAGGCAGGCTTGGATGCAGTATTTGTTTGCTATGTGGAAGGACAGAGGATGTTTTCAGAGATATCTGCCCTAAAACTACAGGAAATGTGTACAACAGCGATATTGCGACACTTCACATGTAATTGCCTCAGCAATAGTGCTTTGTAAACAAAGAACTCCTTGTGCTTTTTTATCATCTGACAGAGTAACAGGAAAGATCAGAGCAGAACTGTGATGCTCGGTCATTCTAGTTAGATCTTTATTTAGAAATAAGGCTGGAATGGTCAAGAACATCACAAGAAGCCTAAAATGTGCTAGGATAACCTTTCTTCTGCCTTTGTCGTGCTCAAACATTGGCTGGCCACATACTTGCAGTAAGACATTTTCCCTTGAAAATGCAATTCCAACAGATTAATTCTCTATTACAAGTTTATTTGCACTGGGAGCTGACTTCCAGCGGCACGTGGCATTTGCAGCTAATACAGATTCAACATATGGAGACTGGTGCTTGGGCTTTGCTTTAGCCAGGCAGTGAAAGAACAAAGTGCGCAAATTTCTTTGTGGCTTTGAAAATTTGTGTCTTCATCTCTTTGAAACTCAGTGACTTAGTCTGCAGGGGAATGCTGTGTACTTGAGGAGCTCCCAGGGAAATGAGAGCGTAAGTCAATAAATAGCTGTTAAAGTGCCTCAGAGAAATACGCAAAACATTATCTCAACCAAAAAGTGTCATTTTGGAGGACAAAACTCCTTTGTTTCCCAGAGTAGTGCCACTAGACTTCCAGATTAAGCCAACACTTGAAGGATTTCTTTTGTTCATTATTACTTGCAAAATACTCTTGGTTAGGGAAATTATGAGGGTAGCGCAAAGAAAGAACAGCCAGAAGAACATTCAAATAAGTTAATTCCAGGTTTACGAACAATAACAGTGCATGTGATGCCCTGCAGAGATAAGAGAAGCAAACAGCTTCTAGCTGAACCTGGTCCTTGCCGCACTCGGCAGTGCCCTTGACGTTGGCCATGCAGAAGAGCGTTTGCTCCTTTGGAGGTGCCACTTACTGCCTACACCAGCATCAGTGCTAGGCAAGGGCTGAAGCAAAAAGTTGCTTTTCACTCTCTGTGTGAACTTTCAAAAGCTAAATGTTGCTTTAAAGACCCTATACATCTTTGCTGATTTAACTGTTGCTGTCTGCTCTGCAACTGCAGGAAAAGCCTGCCTCAACACAAATACAGTACCAGAGATCAAAAATTATCTATTCAGCCTAGCAAGATGAAACATGGGCCTTCAGATCAGCTCCATATATGTATCTAAACTACTGACACCTTCATTGTTGTTGGCACCTAATCACAATTGCTTCACCTTTTGTAGGAAGGGAGGGAGGACTTGCTGGTAATATTGCTACATGGTTCAGAGGGCTACATAGATTGCTTTTTAAAGGCATAATAAACACATAAGGCAGCTTTATTTTGGAATATTCTGTTCTTGAAGATGGACATTTAAGCTGTCCCTTTGGATTTTCCAGGAATTTTTTTGTTGATACTTCCCAAAATATTCATGTCACCATAAATCAGTATCGTTTTAATGGGATAGATGACATGCAAGCACATTCATCCGAGAAAAAGGCTGGTTTTCTCTTTGTTCTTGTCCTTTGCCCAGGCTAAAGTAGTTTATATCAGAAAATAACAAGCAGAAGATATTGAATTTCGTGTTGGTTGTGTTTGTTTCAGTTTTATGCAGGGTTGTGCAAGAGAATCAACATCATAAATTGAACAGTTCTGTAATGGTAGTACCTTCGGATTTCTTCACTATCTTCTCCTTCATAGGAGCAGTTAACAAAAACTGTTCCTCAATATCTTAAAATATGTGGCATGCATATGCAGATAAATCTCAACATATCTCCACCCTCCTTCCTGCATGCGGCTCATCTGTTACCCACCAAAAGAAATCCCAAACTGACAACCCTGCAAGGGAGTTACCACTCTCTCCAGCATTTCACTTGCTTCAAGATTTTTAATTAAAGTTTTAAATCTTTGTTATTCTTCATCTCCCTTGGCAGGCTGAATTATAACTGTGTCAACTGTGCTTGTCAACTCCCCAGAGCCAGCCTAATGCACATTAGCCAACTCAGCTTCATATGAGGTCATGGAAAGCCTGCAAATTATCGCTTTTGTGGTGGAGAGAGATTGTAGCTGTTTGTTAAAGTGTTGTCTTGGTCTGCAGTTATCTAGAGTGGTGGAGGAGCAGAGCTTGATACTAAACCGAAGAATTCATAAAAGTGTCCTTTCTGTGGACTCGCTCCTTGGCAAGGTGAGGCAAAGCCATCCAGCTTTAGTTGGAATCATTTCCTTGAACTGACATTCTCCCAAGGGTTTCCATTTGCACTCCTCCTAGGAGCACTCAGTTGCTAACACTAAAGTCTGGCACCTGGTTTTCTCAAGTGGTGACATTTAAAGCATCCTGACCAGGCATGCCTCGTTCTGATGCCATCTAGCCTTGCCCACGACACACAGTAAGATGCGAGAGATTATTGCTGAGCGTGTCTTTTCTTTCCCCTCTTCTTCAGTGCTTTCCCTCATTGCAATACGTGCATTCACGTGGCAGGGGTTTCCTACCCCAGGTATTTTGGCTGTTGGACCCTACAAAATCCTAGGCCACTGGTTAGGTCTGTACTGCATGTGCAGTTCACGCCTGAGCCTGTGCTTGAGGAAACCTGGCACGTGGTCCCTCAGCACACATCCCCCTGCAATGAGGATGTGCAGGGAGCAACATGCTGGATGCAGCCACTGCTATGTGGCCCATCTGGTGACAATGCATAGCCAATGTCAGACAGGCTGACCACAGGATCCACCCTAAAAGGGAAGCCTCCAACACATGAGCAACCCAACCTTGTGAACAACCAGAGCTTGGGCTGCCTCATGTGGGCTCCACAGCTTGGTTAGGAGTGTATTCCCCACCAATGGAAGGGTGCAGAAGGGAGCTGGGATGGGCACTGGGGCTTTTGCTAACCCTTGCTTCTCGCAATACCAAATAGATGCAGCCTGTCCTCTTTTTCCAACCATGAACAAGACCTGCTTCTTGCTACGCAGCAGTAACAAGTGCAAACAGGGCCTGGCCAAAGGTGGCTGAGAACCACCAGCTGAGAACCTTGTTCTTCCAAACAAGCTCCCCATGCTACAGCCACCAGCACAGACCTGGGGGCTCAGACAGCAGCAGACCATTGTAGAAACATTATTAATGTCAGTACATGGCTTGATAAGGCAGGATATTGCTACAGAAGTTTGAAATAAGTGACTTCTGCATAGTATTATTGCAACTGAGCAGGGTGGGGGTGGCAGGAGCCCTTGAGGAGAGACCAGGACCCCTGGGAATGGTGTGGGGGACAGGGAGGGAAGGGTGTGCTTAGAGTAGCCATGTGGGATATCTGGGTTTGAATAAAAGGTGAAAGTTGAAAGGCCTGAGCCCTGAGGGAGGCGCTAGAGAAAGAAGCCTCTGCTCTACCAAGGGGTTTGGGTTGGGTTTTGGTTTGACACTGGCATTGCTGTGGGGGAAGAGGAAAGGAGAGCGAGGAGGACTCCAAAGGTGGCCAAGCTGATTGTGAAGAGCATGTGCTTTTCTGTCTTGCTGAGGCAGAGCTGATACCTGAATCTCTTAACCAAGCTACAGTATGGGATGGATATGTCCACTGTGGAATGGCTCCAGATAAAAAGAGGAGGAGACATGATTTCCCAAATTACTTTGGCAAACTGCTGTGTAATTTCAGGCAAGGTTAAAGACTTTGCAGGTAAAAAACAACCTGCTACTGAGGAAATTAATCGGGTTCACCACTTCTCCAAATTGTTCACTGCTTTTCCTTAGCCTACGTCAGCTCTGAACAGCAGCAGTCCCACATCTGCCCCAACACCTGGCCTTCTGTAGCAGGAGTTGCCCTATTTTTGGATGGTTTAGGAGCTGAACACACATCACTACATTCTGTGATTTTGTCTTCTTAATGTGTCTCTTGTCTGGTAAAATACCAACTATTTGCAACTATAAAAGATGGCAGAGAGAGCCTGTCAGAAAATGGTCAAAATTCTCCATTAAAAATACAAAAAAAATCCCCTGAAAATGCTTTTCTCACTTTTTTAAGAGAAACATTTGTTTTTCAGAGAAAAACTTGAATATCAGAAAGCAAAATTTTCTTTTATCTCTCTTCCTACAGACTGTGTACATTCAAGGAGATATTTTCCTATGTCTTTTTTAAAATAAGAATCTAATGAAAAATATCACATTAATTTTTCAGTCTGTTCTGCTAAGAATGCATTGCATCTCTCAGACTCTTAAGTAGTCTGAGCAATGAATCTTCCCTTGAAAACCAGTAAGTTATAGTTGAGATAATGTTAATTTTCCATTATGTAAATAGTCAGATATCAGAATAGTCACCTATTGTAGTTCTACGAGAGAAGAGTTGAGTTACAGTTTGAGCTGTTTCAGACAAACAGTGGTTTAAAATTTTTGGATGGAAATATAGACTCATTTTCAGGATATAAAGAATAAATAGATACATGAGAGAGCAAAAAATTTGAGCAAGGTGTTTAGTTGAAAATAACTATAATTTCAGCTTCCTCTTTACTATTAGTGCTTGTTTGTTTTGTCCCTAAATACAACTTGCAGTATATTCTGCAGGTCTTCTCTTTGATGTTAAGCATTGATTTCAGCTTCTGCTTGAACCGTAAGGCAAGAGTAGACTTTATGTGCATTTTGAAAAGTCTTTGGTCTTAGATAAGTAAGACATAGATGTCTTACTCTGTAACAACAGCATCAAAATACAAAGGTGTACAAAGAAAACTAGAACAGATTCCAAAAAGATCTTTCTAGGTGTTATTCAAAGCTCATTTCACCATTGCTCAGCGAGCATCCCAGTTGCGTGATAGTTTTTCGTCCTAGGCCATAAAAAACACTATGAATTGATTAGAGGCAAATTAGTCCTAGGCAGCCATAGAAACCCGTGGAACTTATGAGAAAATTGAACTATGCCAAGAGGGTTTATGTTTCTGACTATCCACAGCAATTGGGAAAAAGATCAAGGAACCTCATGCTTGTTTGCTTTTCTTATTAGAAACCTCCCTGCTTGTCTTGGAGAGCTCTCTGGCCCCATTACCACTTCAGCTGAGGCAGCAGGAGGGATGGATAAGGAAAAATGTTGGTGGAAATGTTCAGATCACAAACTGTTTTCTCCCCAAGTACAAGAACTGAGTTTCCAGCCAGAGATTCAGGCTTATTTCAGCCCACATGGCCTCATGGATTACTTCAGAACCTGGCTTTAAAGGGTGACGAGTTGGGGCACCATGGATTCATCGTTGTGGAGCTGCAAGGAGGCACCCTTCATGGGAAGGGGTCTTCCAGTCATTGGGCAGAAGTCGTTTCAGGGGCCAGTCCTTTTAGAAAAACCCCGCTATTAAAAGTATTGCATTGTACACCTAAGATAATAAAAATGTAGAACAGATGTTCTTCCTGTCCACTGCTCATTTTGTTGCTTCTTAGTTTATGTCCTGCCCAAATGAGCTTTTTATTAGAGAGTACTTAATCATGTTTGGACTTGAATGTCCTATGACTCTGTTCCCTGTTTTCTTTCAATGCCTGTTTTTAGAAAATAATCTTTCACTGAGACACATGGAAAGGGAGTGATTTGCAAAGCCCCAGCTAGTGTAATTAAGAGCTAAGAGCAGCTGACCTGAAAAAGCAACAGTGAAAAAGACAGTCAATTGTTAAACATAAATTACTCCATAATTAAGTCCAATTGCCTCATAACAAAGCCAGATCTTTCCTCCATTACTTGGACAAAAATTGTACTGAGGGAGTTTACATGTGGCATATTCTTCTACTAAGAAGTTTGTAGCTCTGTGAAGATAGTATCACAGAAAAGAAAAATTAAAAAAATTATGTAGGGTTAGATTCAAGCATTAGTCTCAGGGAAGCAATGCGTTCAGAGTACATCCATATGAGGTGGTTGAGCCAGCCTGTGAAAGGGATACTCCTGCATCCCTCTTCACCACCCCGGCCTCCCCATGTCCCACTCCCTGTTTGTTGCAAAAAGTGCCTGTTCACCTCAGCCCCTTCATCCTGACATGTCCTCAGTAACTAGAAGGCAGGCAGGTTGGACATTTCTTAGCAGCACAGCTGGCCAGACCTTCAGAGCTGGTGCAGATCCCTTGGAATTAGATGGGCTGCACAGAGTTACAGCAGTTCAGGACCGCAGAGGTCCAAGAGCCAGATGATCCACAGACAAGCGTTTATACTGCTAAACTTCACTTTTATTTCTGTGAGCTAACTTGGACTTTCCTTGTGGTTGCCCAAGGAGTCACTCCCCTCACAGCGTAGTCACACTGTACCAGTTTCAAACTTTGCAAGTAACTCCTTGTGCCTCAAGACATGAACCCACCTCTAATCTGGAGGAAGGGACTGCTCATAGTTAGGTATTTTTTTTCCACTGTGGGGCTCTGTGGACCTTCTTTTACCCCATCTGCCACTGGTCACTGCCAAGGGACTAAGCAGCTACAGGTGTGAGCAGTCTGCACCTTCTACACTCCCAGAAGAGAGTGGAGAAGACACCAGACTGTTATAATACTCCCTGCCCAGCATCAGAGCCTTGACTTACAATGCCCTTGTTTTTTAAGGGTATTTATTTAAGGTTTTTAAGCAGAGATGTAACCTAAAATCACTGCTAGAAGAACAGCAAAAAGAGCATTTATGTTTGATAGTCCTTCCCGGTTTAAAAAAAAAGTAAAAAAACAATATTGCTGCAAATAGGATTGATTACAGATCTCATTCTTGTCCATCCACTAGACCTGAGAAACAACATAGGAATCCCACAAACAGCCAAGGGTGACCAAGAAGACAACAGGCTGGTTTTCTGTTTGTTTTTCTTCAGATTTTGAACAAGGGCAACAAAAAACAGTGGTTCCCAGGTTAAATTGTTGTGGCTTACCAACTGATTGTGGAGGACAGGCTTCCACGAGGGCGATCTGAATATAAACCAAACCACCCTCGCTGGCCCATGCTGCTCTGCCGGGGTCGTCTCTGGGAGATCATAAGAGCTTTCAAATTCAACAGAAAAGAGACAGCAGCAGAATATGTCTCCTACTGTTGAACAATTCAGCTTCCATAAGCTACTTTCAGTTTTATAAGTGTCTTTTCCTTGCTTTCTAGCTTCACTTTGAGCAAGTGGGGCAATCACAGCAATAAAGTTACTGTCATCAATGCAGATTGTTAGCCCTTACATTGTTCATGATGCCTGTCTGCCCATGGTGGGACAGCCATGCTGGAGAAATGAGTGCTTGATAGGCATGAGCATCTTCCACAGAGCAACACCTCGGCCTGGATCACTGCAGGTGTCTGTGCAAGGCAGCAGCGGCATCTTTTGGACATTGCTCTCCAAGAAGAAAAAGTGATATTTCTATTAAATGTGTGTTTCTTTGGTGCTTTGGTTGGCAGTGAATAGAATCATAGAATCATATAGAATAAGAAATCAAAGAGAATAAGGGACCTTCAAAGGTCATCTAGTCCAATTCCCCTGCAATGACCAGGGACATCTTCAACTAGATCAGGTTGCTCAGAGCCCTGTCCAGTCTGTCCTGGAATGCCAAGGATTCTCCAAAGATGGGGCATCTACCACCTCTCTGGGCAACCTGGGCCAGTGTTTCACCACCCTCACTGTAAGAAATTTATTCCTTGTCCCTAGCCTGAATCTCCCCTCCTTTAGTTCAAAACCATTACCCCTTGTTTTACTGTAACAGGCCCTGCTAAAAAGTCTGTCCCCATCTTTCTTATAGGCCCCTTTTAAGTACTGAAAGGCCACAATAAGGTCTCTCTGGAGCCTTTTCCAGGCTGAACAACCCCAACTCTCTCAGCCTGTCCTCACAGCAGAGCTATTCCAGCCCTCTGATCATCTTGGTGGCCTCCTCTGGACCATCTCCAATGGGTCCATGTCTTTCCTGCACTGAGGGCTCCAGAGCTGGATGCAGAACTCCAGGTGGGGTCTCACCAGAGCAGAGCAGAGGGGCACAATCATCTTGCTCGACCTGCTGGCCATGCTCCTTTTGATGCAGCCCAAGATATGATTTGCCTGCTGGGCTGCAAGCGCATGTTGCTGGCTCATGTCCAATCTCTCATCCACCAGTACCCCCAGGTCCTTCTCTGCAGGGCTGCTCTCAGTCTCTTCCTCCCCCAGCCCGTATTGATGCTGGGAGCTGCAAACCTCATCTGACAGTTTTCCTGCAGCACCAGCAGCGCTGCGCAGGACAGGGCAGATCTCTGCTTCTGGCATCCCTGATCATGGCTGGAGCTCAAGGGGAAATGAGGAGGCTCTGCTGCCTCCTGAGACGTGTCAAGGCAGCCTTCACCTTTGCCCAGCACCAGCTCATTTCCTAGTCATCTATAAGTCATCTGACCCCCAGCAATCCTCAGCCACAAACCACCCAGAAAACCAGACCGCTTTCTGAAGAAAGAGACTGATGTGCTCTGAAGAGATATCAAGGAATCAACAGACTGGTTTCATAAGTCCCGAACAAGCTTCCAGATGAAACCTAGTGAGATTTTATGGTAGGCAAGAGGAAGGTAGACACTGGACTTCTGTCAGATTGTGTTTGAAGGTTTGTTCCAGGAATAGAGCTACACACGTTTTTAAATAATAATTATTATTTTATTTCTAATCACATCCAGGCCCCTGAGATTTCTGTCTGCTTTCTGACAAGTCAGTGTCTTTATTTAGCCTCCTGCCAGTCCCATCCCAAACAGGAGAGCTGTAATTGTCTGCATTTCTGTGAAATTATGTTAAGTCACACAAGAAATCTACAGCAGAACAGGAAACCAAACTGGATCTTGGTTCCTCTCTTGACCATCAGTAAATCCAAACTGAAACTTGCAATCTCAGAAAAAGGCCCAGTTTCACAGTCCTTATGTGTTAGCTGTGCTTTCAGTGTGCAGGAGAACCAGATATTCTGCACCAGCCTCTGCTGTCAGTTACTATGGCACGAATCTGCGCTCACTTCATCAGTTGTGGTTAAATTACTCAATTGAACATCCTTTGTACTTTCACTAAGATACTAATGGCCCTTGCACCTGCTTGGAGAATGAAAAATGTATCTTAAAATTAATTAACAAGCCCCACAGTGGGAGAGAACTGCATCCACTTTAATAGCATGCTGGCGTGCGGTTCCCAGAAGACCACGAGTTTTGGGGTGGAAAGACCACCCTGGAGGTCACCAAGTCCAACCTCCTCCTCAAAGCAGGGCCACAGCACATCGCCAACTCAAAACAGACACTGGCATAGCAGAAAACACTGCTTTTATCTTATGGGACAGCATTTATTCTCCTTGATCTAATTATTTGTCATCAACAAGCTGGGCTAAAAAATTAGTTTCACAATCCTTTATCAGTCCATAAAATTTACTTCAAGGTTAAGCACAGCAGAGACAAATGCTAATGCTGCCGTCTCTCTTGCCATTGAAAAAAAAACAAACAAACTTTAAAAAACCCCCGCAAAATAGAGTTTGAAAAGAGAATAGCTAAGCTAAACTAATTTGCCAACAAGAGAAAACCTTGCAGAGGCAGAAACAGCCTTAGGAACAAGGCATGGGTCTTCGTAGTTTCGTTTTCTGGTGTCAGGAGGTGGAAGCCTCAGCCTGAAATTCCCTCCCCTCTTGCCATGGGCTCAGAGCCTGCACACCCCTCGTAAGACACCCCCGGCACACACAGATGGGGCTGGGGGTATCTGGCTGTTTAGGGCTGGTGCTTGGCCCACAGCAGTGAGCAGGCACCATGGATCCCCTTCTTGCTGGAGAGGGACATCAAGTTTTCATCACGTCCAGCGGCAGCCAGCCATGTTGTACCCTTCACGAGCTTGTGTTAGGGCTCGTAAAAGCTGAAAAAGTTTAAAATAGCTGGTTACTATTCTCCCAGGCTGCTACCCAACTGGAAAATGTACTTAGGATACCCGTGTCCATCTACAGTACCCGGTTGCCAGATCCCTACCATAGTAAATAACCATCTGCCAGATTCTCATAAGCATGAAGTCAGCCTTTTCTAAATCCAATAAAAAGCTGAACTAAAACATTCATTTCAGAGAAACGCAGATGAGGGAATTTATCTCCTAACACCACTCCTGCTGTGCAGTCTTATGCATACAAAACCAAGTGGTGCCATGTTTCAGGTGCTTTGAAGGGTGAGAATCTGCAGGAGAACATTAAAAAGATAAGAAATAACAACATATTCTTTAAAATGTTGAGCTGGTATTACTTCAACGTGAAACGTATGGCCTGATTCAGTTCCCTCTATGACAGGTAATGCCTAACAAGGGTTTCTGTCTGCTTCATTTCAGAACCACGACCGCACGTGCATTGCATGTAGAATCATCTACCGGTCAGACGAGCACCATCCTCCCATCTTACCCCCCAAGGCGGATCTGACTATCGGGCTACACGGAGAGTGGGTGAGCCAGCGCTGCGAGGTGCGACCAGAGGTCCTCTTCCTCACTCGGCACTTCATCTTCCACGACAACAACAACACCTGGGAGGGTCACTACTACCACTACTCCGACCCCATCTGCAAGCACCCCACCTTCACCATCTACGCCAAGGGACGCTACAGCCGGGGGGTGCACTCGTCCAAAGTGATGGGCGGCACGGAGTTTGTGTTCAAAGGTAGAGTGGCTTGCTACACTGGCAGTGAAGGTGCCCACGTAGTTGTGGACCAGAGCAGAGTTTGCTCATAATTTTGGTCGCTGATGGTTTCATTCTGTCGTTTTCAGGAGTTAGTCATCTCCTGGAAAGTCCACAGACACTGCGTGAATGCCCAGCCAAACTACACAGCTGCACGGTATTTCACACCACTGAAGCAATACCCATTTGAGGCAGAGATCTTTAAGTGCAGCACGAGAAAATAAGATTTCACATCACTAAGTCTTTGAGTCCATTGGCCAGACTTCAAGCATCTAAGCAAAGCATCTGAGAATAGATCTGTGTTATAGGGCTCCTTCAGTAGGGAGAAAAACGCACCTTCAGAGGGCATTTCAGGTCATAAGTGGTATAAATCATTTTCTGGTTAAGACAGATACAGCAGCAGCAAGCATGTATCTTTTCATCAGCTTCCAAGGGGCCCTGGAGCAAGTAAGGATGTCTCTGAAGGCAGGTCTGATTAATCCCACCACAGTGACGACTGGATGTATCCAACCAAAATCCCTGGAGTACTTTGGGAAGCAGCGCTCGGTGGTGACGCCAGCCAGGTCCCTGCGGCTGAGCAGCCCTGCTGTGCAAACAGCCCTGTAGCACCCTGCTTAGAGAGAGCTCAGTGGCTTCAACTACACATAGAAGCAAACATCTCCAAAACATGCCGTCCTACCACCCCAACAGAGCCTCTGGAAGCCCCAGGCACTCTGTGGGCTCTTCTTATTTCAGTTACCATGTGAGAAACATACAGCTTCTTGCATGGCTCTAATTTTGGAAAGCGGCTAACTGTAAGAAATAGTTCAGCAATCTGTGATTTTCATAGAAGGCAGGAGAGATCCTTGCCTGTCAGAGCTTTTGCTCTTCACAGCTGCGTGCAGCATGTGCCAGCTAAGTTCCTGGGGTGGAACCCAGGTTTTGCTGGAATTTCTGGCCTACCTCACTACGAGGTCAATAATTCAGTTTTAGTAAAACTTTTAGGTTCACTTATCTATAGATGAGCTTTTACACCAGTTAGGACAAATAATGTGAACCGTAGAGCCATTGAGTCAAATATCTGTTTATAAAACCTCAGAATGAAACTTCCAACAAATCTTACTATAAAAAGACACGCACGCTGTTAATGACCTGCCAGAGAATTTGGGATTTTGGTGTGTTAGGAGGCATGAGGCCTGATTCTTTTCTTCTGCTTTGGTCAACATTGATCCATTCAGACACCATTTTCCTGATAAACAGTGTAAAATGCACACCAAGAATAACCTCTATTCAGCTTCCATAGGCTCATTCAATTTAGCTTTTCCTACTGTTTTAAACTTGTCTGAAAAATAAAACTTTATGTGCCTGAACCTCCTTAGAAATACAGGCAACTTGGAATTGCAGAAGCTGCAGCACTTCTGCATCTGATACTGTAAGCTGTAGCCACTGTTTAGATATGAGAAAGAGCATCCCTCTGTAGGTAAGCAATACTTTAAAATTCATGCAAAAAAAGACAGGTAATATAGGAAGATAATGCAGCTGTGGTACTTTCCAAAATTTCCAATTGGAAATAATTATTTGATTAGCTTTACAGGGTAACATATGTTAAAAATTAGGAAAAATACATTCTAAAGAGCCCTACTTATGGATTAATATAGATGGTAATAAAACATGAGTACAGTTTTATCGTTTCCTCTTTTACCTATCTCCTAATATAACGAACCAACCAGGCTTTGTCTGTAAGTGATCGCCTGGAATTTATGAAAAGCTCTGCTTAATCTCTGACTGAGATATGTGGCCATCAGGTTTTCTTCAACTGAGTTTGTGTGCGCATGTGTTCTGTGATAGAATGAATTACGTCAAAGACATAAAATATTGCAAATAAATTTGCTGGCCACATCTGCAATATAAAAAAAAAAATTGATTTAAGAACGAACAAGCAGGCACAATTCTGATCTGGCAGGTACACCGCAATCCACACATTGCCTTTGCTTTTGTCCCTCTGCTGACAGCTCCTCTCTTCCCCTCTTGCAGTGAATCACATGAAGGTCACTCCCATGGATATATCCACAGCCTCTCTGCTCAATGTCTTCAATGGGAACGAGTGTGGAGCTCAGGGGTCCTGGCAAGTTGGGGTCCAGCAAGATGTCACCCACACGAACGGCTGCATCGCGCTCGGCATCCGCCTGCCTCACACTGAGTATGAAATCTTCAAAATGGAGCAGGATGCCCGGGGCAGGTATTTGCTGTACAACGGCCAGAGACCGAGCGACGGGTCCAGCCCCGACCGACCAGAGAAGAGAGCCACTTCCTACCAGATGCCTTTAATTCAGTGCGCTTCATCAGTACCCAGAGCTGAGGAGTCACCAGAGGAGCATAAAATCAGGCTGTATAGCAGCAGGGCACCGGAAAAATATCCCAAGGCCCCAGCTCTTGCTTTGGTGTTGTTTATTTGTACTGTGTCATATTGGGACATTCTCAGCTAGAAGTGAAAAAAACCAACTTATTTTTCATGACTACAAAGCCAGGATTCCACCAGACTGGGGGTTGTTTTTCTTCCAAAAGAAAGGGACATTTATTTTCTTGATGCACTTGAATGCCTGAGAACTGTTGTTCTTTTCCTTACTTCCCCCCTCCTCCTTGAATCCAGAACAGCGCTCGTTTGATGTTTGTGCTTTGAACTTCATCCAGTCTGATCCCTGGCCTGACATGACTGCACAAAAGTAATTGCACTTTAGGACTGCAGACTTTTGGGGTGGAGGGAGGGGGTCTCCTTTTATTATTTTTTTTTTTTTTTTTTTTTTTTGATTGCTGGGGTGAACATTAAGATCCTGCTTCAGTCGTCTCTCCATCTTACCATTGTGGTACTCTTCTCCCCAGTGCTGGGGTTCTCATCAGAATTTAGCTCTGGGGAAGGGCTCGGTGTCGTGCCAGTACTGTGAGAGCAGCTTCCACCTCTGACTTCACAGCTCTGATGTAGATATGTATATAAGGAGGAAACCCATAAAAGATTTATCTTGTCCTTATCTCACAGCTCGTAACACAAAAAAGGAACATCAACAGCCCTGTGTTCAGACAGTGCTAAATGGTTCATACCTCTAATTAAAAAAATATTCCAAGTAATTTAAGCTATTTTTACAATCACTAAGTTGTAAAAATAACCAGTGGTTTAATATTTTGTCATTCAATTTCCTTAGCTATGTAATTGCTTCAAGGTCTCCCTTTGTACCTAGCATGTAGTTACAGCCAAGCCCCCTTAAAACCAGACAGAAGCAGCATTTTTCTGTCAGATGCACACAGCACAGGTAAGTTGCCAACACAAGGCTGGCAGGGGTTTCTTCTGTTTTCATATTCCTGAGGCCTTACATACTCTGCGTGCAGTATTTGTGCCTTGGATTTTGTGTCAGCCAGGTGGACAATTTTAAAAAGTACTTAAAATGAGCCAATAAGAAAGGTGGGGACAGACTTTTTAGAAGGCCATGTTATGACAGGACAAGGCATAATGGTTTTAAACTAAACAAGGGAAATTCAGACTACACATGAGGAAGAAATTTTTTACAATGAGGGTGGTGAAACACTGGCCCAGGTTGCCCAGGGAGGTGGTAGATGCCCCATCCCTGGAGACATTCCAGGCCAGGCTGAATGGGGCTCAGAGCAACCTGATCTAGTTGAAGATGTCCCTGCTCATGGCAGGGGGTTTGACTAGATGGCCTTGGAAGGTCCCTTCCAACTCAAACTGTTCTATGAATCTAAGCGGGCTCTAACATGCTCTGCAACCCTATTTAGCAGTGTATTTTTAGCAACGTGACCTCATGTGGGAACAAGTAAAGATTTTCAGCAACAAGTACACGCTGGCCCCTAGAAGAGCCAGAAAGCAGCTGGAAATGTACCCGCATCCATCTGATGGAGGGAAACTGGCCCAGTCCTACCAGAGGGAGGAGCAAGAGCTGCACAACTGCAGCCATGTCCTCCTTTTTCTCCATGCTGGACTGTCCCAACACATACCGTGGTTTCACGGAGTTTAAATCAGTGTTGGTTTGGGGAGACACTGCTGAGAAGGTGGATCAGCACAGCCCTCAGAGCATTCTTCAACAAGACCCTGCCCAGGAAGCCCTCAGGTTTCCCTCCACAGCAAATCTTTGTGTGCACACTGATGTGGATCAGAGCAAACGCTGGAGGGGCAGTAGGGGAGATATTTAAGGCCAGCAAGGAGTTACAAGCTCATGGATGAACTATGCTCCCCTGCTTTCACGGAGAGCGAGCTGAGGGCACTGTTTAGCTTTGTGGCATTTGGGCTGTGGCTTTTATAGGTATATACACCATGTTTTGGCTCACAGAGAGGGCAAAAACCTGCACAAGAAACATAAGGAGTAAGGTCATAGTGTCTCTTCATCAGTATGTAGAAGCTCAGTCTAGTACTACGGGGGAAAGAAGCCCTTAGTGTGTTATTTTCAGCATCACAGGAGAAGTATGTCATGAATGAGGTCTTTCAGCTTTACACAGGTGAGTCTTCATACTGTCTGCTATAGCAAAAGCATTCTCAGAAAACAGTGACAGCATGGACCTTACTAGCAAAATCAGCAGGAAAAAGCCCTTTGAGTAGCAAATCGCTATGCTCAGTCTGCCTACCTCCTCAAAATCAATGCCTTCTTGACAGTTTTTCGAAGCTGGCATCAGTTTTGGATGCAAATTTCCTCACAATGGGAACAAAACTAGTTCACCTCATTTTGAGACAGCAGGAGGAAAGCGGGGAAGGAACAATCACAGACTCCCACTGCCAGATCAGATCACATCTTTCATGTTTTTTCCTCAGATAGATGAAAAGTCACAGAAAACTCACTAAGAGTCAGGAACGGAGCTCAGGATAGCTCAGGAGTCACCAGAGAAAGTGTTCATCCATCCATCTGATATCAGGTCTTCCTCCAGCCTGCTAGAAGGAGCTGAAAGCCAACTCCCCCAAGATGAATCAGGGCCTATGAAAAACAGCTGATCTGATCCGCATTTCTTGATGGTTTTCTCTGCTCCACACAGTCAAACCTACTTGAAGAGTCAGTTCTGGATCAGATACTGGTAGGAAGGCATCAGGAGCACAATTTAACCAGAGAGTCAAGAACAAGACACAATGCCTCTGAAAGACGTGCTAGGAACCAGGATGGAGTTTGGTTTTCTCTAGCTAGGCTTGAGTTTTGTATTCAGCAGATTGACACCAGCATATCTCCAAGTCAGTTACAGAGCTATTAGAGGAGTGTTAAATAAGTATAAATACTACAAATCACAAGATAGTTAAACAAGTATAAATACTCAAATACTAGCTTTGTTCTGTTTGAGACACAGTGGCATGACTGAATTCGTATTAGTCTTTATTTATGAGGATGGGTATGGCATAATGTTCCTCAGATCATGAGACAAGCTTCTCCCACCACCACCAACTGTTTCCACATTAGTTGGTCAAGTGTCAATGGCCAGAAATTGTCAGGCCCTGTTCTTTGCCTATGCAAGTGCCACACACAACTCAGTCCCAGCAAAAATCTGCACATGCTCATGATGCAGGATTGAAGCCAGGAGCAAAGGAACTGCTCCACAGCATGACGTTCGACACTCATCAGGGCAATGATCTACAGTTTATTAGTGCTTTGTGGCTTCTCTGTAAATTACTTAACGTCAGAAATATTACAACAGTTTCAAGAGAAAGACCTGTCTAGTTCTTACCTCTGAAAAGCACATTCATGCCTCAACTGTGATTTGAATCACGGATTTTAAAAACTCTAGGTTTTCCAAGGCTTACAATTACACCAAATGCAAACATGACACAATGTACAAATTGTACAAGAACTGCATTTTCTTCTTCCGTCACCTAGAGATAGTTAAAAAGGAAGCACTTTAAAAAAGCCTTCATAATGCATGGCTAGAAATCTGATTTGGGGTTCCTCTAGTTTATTTGTAGTGTTGATCAGAAACATAATTTTAAGATCTGGGTTCTTAGCACATGCTGCACCGCTTTCCTCTTTGTGCCTATATATTTTTCCTTATTTTTCTATTAGCCAACAGAAGCCAAGTTGGGCAAAAATGTAAGTCTGCAGATTGCAGTTTATTTGCCAAGCCATGTTCTCTGCAAGGCTTCTCCTAAGATACAGGCACAAAACTAGGAGCTAAGCTTCCTTGATCTTTTGGTTTCATCATGCGCTAAATTAACTGCTGCACAGCACCATATACATTTGTGACACAATATATTCCATTCATTCTATTTCTCCAACCTGACCTCATGTGCTGGCAGCCCTGGCTGCTAAAGAAGTTAAGCTGCAAGTGATTTAGCAGTGGAAGACCCACAAACTGAGTGACATGTGCCATACCAAAATGCAGGAGTTTTAAAAAATGAAACAATTCACGTTGGTATCTTCAATAACCACCAATGTTGCCAGGACGGGTGAAAGTTTTTCCCTCAGTAATATCCCACTCAAGGAGCCACGTGACAGAACAAGTGGTAACCTGAAGAAGCTCTTGGGCAAATTGTTTTAACAGGTTCTATTTCAGAAAAAGGACAAAAGGGATCAAAACAAACAAAACCACCAAAACAAGTGCTGTTACTCTGTTTCTATACCGTTTACATATTGTGCCTGCTGCCCTGGGGTAGAATGTCATTTTTATGAACAGAAGTCCATACATGAAGATATAATGTCTGTCTTGCTTGAATTGGAGTGTGCTTGCTTAAAGTGCTGGATTTAAAAGAAATCTTTTTTATTTTTTTAAAGTTATAGAAGATATTTTTCTTCTCAACTATGTTCAAGATTAAACTGCCAGGGAAGTTTAAGCACTTGTTAAACTATTGATTGAAATAAAAAAAAAACCTAACTGAAAAATTAAGTATTTCTTTGCCTCCTACACATTAATTTTCTATTCTGTTGACTTTCTACCTGTAAAAAATTATAGATGTCTCGGAAAGCAACTTGTTCAGTAACTTGTGCACAGAAAAGCTCATTTCTTACTCTATACAGAAGAAAACACTTTTGCTTGAGAACATGTCACTAGAAACAGCTTTGATGGATACAAGTGGGAATATTTGGGTTTCACAGCACATCTTTAGGTTCTCTTGACTAAAACAGGGTCTGGAAATGCTCAGCGAGTAACACATTGGCTTGCAAAGAGCATATGGTCAGAGCATCTTTGTCAAGATAAAGGCAGTGGTTTAAAAGAAACAAAATATTTTTCATAAATGAGATGTAAGCAAACAAAACAGCAACACTGCTCTGCTATTCCATTTCTCTTGATCTAAGGGCTACAACCAGAGGGGCTGGGATTAGAAAAGACTCTTGTCTTAAAGAGGAAGAAAACCCTCAAATTAACTGAGAATGGAAAGAAAACCACACGATAACAAGAGTATCTTTCTTCAGTGCTGTGCAGTTTCACTCCAGCCTCACTTGCACAAAGAAATAAAAGATGAAATGAAGCCAACAAGACTTCCACCATCACCATCGAAAGCTTGGGAGTCAAGCAATTTCAGAGGTTTCAGAAGCAACTCAGGAGGTCCCTGAAACATGAGCTTGATTTTCGGGAAGAATGCCCTATATTACAAGGCCGTCCAAATGCAGTAGCCACAGCCTGTGAAGAAGTGGCCTTCTTTCCACAAAAAGTAGTGGGTACGGATGAATTCAGACATAAATAGATTCTACATGGTATAATATACTCACTCCTGACACAACAGGGAAGGCTAGGTAATATACACCAGCACTACTCATTCTGATTTTTTTTTCATTAATTTTCCATACTTTTTCCTCTTACTAGAAAGCATTTGCCAATATTTATTTTTTTTCCTTCTAGTCTTCTCCTCTTTGGTGCAATCACTGTTGATGTTTTTCAACTACTATTTGCTGACAGCAATAAATAACAATGAGGAAATGAAGAAACAAAATTTCCACTCCACTGGTGAATCAGGCAGAAACAAACATGGCCGCGAGGCATGAAACCACAAGGAGCCTCAATAGCTAAGGAAACAGCGCTGTTGGCCTGAGCAATTACTTACTAAGCACCTTCTCCCCACTCTTTCTCCATCACAAGTCTGCTCCAGGGTATAGGACCAGTCCATCACATGGATTCTAGCTGTGGCGCTACCAAGCCCCAAGAACAGTAAATAATTCCTGTGTGTCTCCCAGTCACAGGAACTGCCCGTGGTCGCTGCCTCAAAGCGGGTACACACAACTCCCAATATTCTTTTCCCATGGGAACCACATGGGTCCCTGTCCGCTGTCATTTCCACGACAGACTATTGGAAAATGGGCAAGCAAGCTATGCAGGATAGTGCATTCTTCAAACACAGAAATATAAAAAGTTTGGGTAAAAAGTTTGGAGTTGTTAGGAATAATATTTCTTAGATTAACTCTGCTGAATTCTGCAATTCCACCCATGAAAACGTCCGGGATCTGACCTACTACGTACCTTCATCCAGAGGAGAGATACTTGCTAGACAGACACACGCATTATGAATTTCTTTAAATAAGTGCCCAACTACTGGATCACTTCTCTCTCAGCAACAAACAGTAGCCGGAAGAACGCCCAAAAACAATTAAAATGATAGACAGACAGCAGCTTTATTAACTACCCTATAAGGCACTGCTGGAAACAACCGTATCTTCCAGCAAACACAATTAATACCTTCACGGTTATAAACAAGTGACAGACAAAGCCCGGGGCCGGAAAGGGGCCGGCGGCCGGAGCCGGGAGCGCTGAGGGCCGGGGAGACATTGCCATCTGGCGGCTTTCCCCAAAAAAACAGCGGGTAAAGGGAGCGGGGAGACCGAAACCAACCAAGCTGGGAGGTTCGCAGTCCCATTTACCGCGAACAATGAGCAGCAGGGCGGTTGAAGTGAAGCAGAGAATCGGCGTGTCGGCCCTTGGTCTGATTATAGCAATTCAGACCGCTTAAGAGCGCACGGTAGCAACTACGGAACCGAGCAGGGCCAGCAAGGCAAAGAGGGTGACACCACCATCGCTTAAAGAGTCATCGGAGCCTGGTTAACCGGGTAAATTAACAGGAAACATGTACTGGCCCTTAAACCAGTTCCTCTATTGAGTCCATGGTTTTATACAGAAAATGAAAACACACATACGGCTTTTAAAAGAGATTTTAAAGTCACCCCTGAGGATGAGACTAACACTACCATTTCATTCCAAGTGATGCTCTCTCCTCACCAGGGGAGCACACCATTCACTGGAGCAGTAACGATAAAAGAAATCACAGGAACTCCGCTCAGAAGAAACCTGAAGTTATGTTTTCAAGAGTTAAGAAGCACCAAAATAAGCTTTGTCTCTGCATGTCACACAAACATGGCAAGGCTTTTTGAACCTATGAAATACACACTAAAGGAATCTCTTCCCCACACTCCATAAGACATACTGGGGAAGTGACTGCGTGGCCTGAGCTGGACCAAGCTATACCATTTCTGCAGGTTTTGTTTTAAAGTAACACTAGAAGGAAAAACTGTAAAATTTGCATTGCTTCGACATTCCCATCTGTCCAAAACTGTACATAAATGGCAACCAGAAAACATATATACATCTCATATATAAGTACTTTACTCACAGAATTACCAAAATTTTTAATTAGTATCACACATTCACTAAAACTGTTCTAAGAGCTACATAAACTCTCAAATACACTATATATGCTAAAAAACACCACATTTTGACAGGCAGTCTAATTCTAAATCTGAGACTATTATTGCCTCACCCTACTATAAGAGCAAGTGCTTTAGCTTCTACAATTCCAACCAGGATGAGAA
Organism: Pampusana beccarii; assembly: GCA_013399365.1. Taxonomy (NCBI): domain Eukaryota; kingdom Metazoa; phylum Chordata; class Aves; order Columbiformes; family Columbidae; genus Pampusana; species Pampusana beccarii. Next base: position 71,661 of record VWYH01001498.1, read on the forward strand.
CTATCAATGTACAGCTACATGGAAAGGAGCATACAGGACTTATTGGCCATTGGCCATGAGACCAGGAAGGATTTTCCTACTAAAAAAACAGCTTAATTTCTTATAATCTAAAAATGCTTTTGCATTGAAAGCTGAGATCTTTGTACTCCATGAAAGCAGCAGCAAATGCTTCTGAATGTTGGAAATACACCTTGTGTCAGCATCCTCCTGCTTAAGCCTCCTGTTGCTCCTTGAAGGTCTCCAATACTTGCAGAGGTTCAGAGTGCATTTGGGAGGCAGTTTTGGACAAGATGCTTCCCATTTGGCAAGAATGAAAGAAGTGCTTCTGCACCCAATTGCCCTGAAAATCAGCAAAGTAGCTCAACAATTAGGAACAGTTACACGAGGCAACGCATTAGCAGAGGCAACCAAAGCAGCTATGAACATGCTACAATGTGAAGACCTACAGGAACCCAGTTCACTAAAACCACCACCTTGCATTCAGGCACCCCAGATTTTTCTTCACAGTTCAGACATAAATATGAATGTACACAGACACACACAACAGTTTTGCCTAACCCTGTTATTATGCCTGCCCACAGGGGAAATAATGTTTGTGCGGCTCACCTAACGAGCCCTGCTGCACGCACAGAACGCCGGGGGACTCGGGTCACGCGCTGTTCTTTCCCCACAGCACTCGCAGAGCAGTACCCAAGGAGATCAGAAGGACCCTGTCCATATGCTGCTGGTTACGCTCCTGAAAATATTTGCTTTTGATTAGCTGCTTCACTTGTATGCCTCTAGTTTCACAAACGCGACTTCTACGCAGCTCTAGAAGTGGACTCATAAAACCACAACTAGCTTATTTTTTTTGAGTGTCTGGTCTAAGAGAAGCTTCGAGGTCAGTTACAGCCCCTCTGAAGATCAGACTCCTTCTCCCAGCCATTTGCAATCATTAAACCATTACTATTTCCAAAGTACCTGACCAGAGCAGGTTGGAGAAGTGAGGATGCAAACACGCAGGGTTATCACAGAATCACAGAATGTCAGGGACCGGAAGGGACCTCAAAAGATCATCCAGTCCAATCCCCCTGCCAGAGCAGGAACACCTAGGTGAGGTTACACAGGAAGGCGTCCAGGCGGGTTTTGAATGTCTCCAGAGAAGGAGACTCCACAGCCTCCCTGGGCAGCCTGTTCCAGTGCTCTGGCACCCTCACTGAGAAGTTTATTCTCATATTGAAGTGGAACCTCCTGTGTTCCAGTTTTCACCTATTGCCCCTTGTCCTATCATTGATTGCCACTGAGAAGAGCCTGGCTCCACCCTCGTGACATTCACCCTTTACATATTTATAAACATTAATGAGCTCACCCCTCAGTCTCCTCCAAACTAAAGAGACCCAGCTCCCTCAGTCTTTCCTCATAAGGGAGATGCTCCACTCCCTTAATCATCTTTGTTGCCCTACGCTGGACTCNGGTGCTGGCTCATGGTCATCCTGCTGTCCACCAGGACCCCCAGGTCCCTTTCCCCTACACTGCTCTCTAACAGGTCATTCCCCAACTTATACTGGAACCTGGGGTTGTTCCTGCCCAGATGCAAGACTCTGCACTTGCCCTTGTTATATACTTCATTAAACTTCTCCCCACCACTTTCTTCCAACTTTCAGCATTTCTCACCCCACCATTCCGTCTTTTCTCACATCACCTCCTTCCTGTCCCACCCCACAGACCCCCCATGAGGAGCCTGAGTTTTCCCCACCATGCATCCTAACTTGCTCCCTTGTAATATGCCTGTCACTCACCCACATTGCTGACAAGCGCTGCCGGCGTGTTTGATCTACACCTGTGCTGAGAGCTTGGCGAGCAGCCCAGCACTAACCGGTCAAACATCACCAGCAGGACAGGTGTCTTCCCAGCTCACAGTGCAGCCTTGCCCTGGACGGGAGCACCAACTTAACACGTCTTTCATCTCAGCTCTAATTTTCTTGTAACTGGAAGTAGCCGGTATCTGCGAAACATCAACCTCTCTATCAGACTTGGCTTGAATTAGATTTCAGATTCACATAGAGAGAAGCAGGACAAAGATGCCGCAATCACATAAACTTTGTGTCTATTAGAAGTTAAGTTTTTCCACAAATCCGCTGACCTTCCTTTGTCATTGTAATCTGGTTCCTGCAGAGGCCGGATGAAGAGATAATTTCACCTAATCAGGAAAGCAATCTGTTCTGATTTTCTTGAAGCTGGGACATGAAATGAGAGGCCCAAGGGCTAAAGTATTTCAAGGTATTACACAAGAAAATGAAATCCGAAAGCAGTGCCATGAAGTTGAAGGTGGCATTGGAAATTCGATGTTAGACAATAGTGGGCATGAATACAATGAAAACCCTTCTCCTGGCATTCTCCTGTTTACAAGACTGGTCACCATGTCTGAGGCTTCACACCCCAAGATTGGAGAGAAAGCCCTGTTCCTGGAGAAGGCTACAGCAATTTCCAGCGTATGTCTGGGGAGAAGGCAGCAGGTACAGACCTCCTTAACAGCCCAGCTGTCCTGGGAAGACACAGCCATCAACAAAGCCACTTCTGGAGCAGTTCGTCTCGCTCTTCTCACAGAACCATTTAGGCTGGTTGGAAAAGACCTTTAAGATCATTGAGTCCAACCATTAACCCAACACTGCCAAGTCCACCACTAAACCACGTCCCTAAGTGCCATGACTGTCTCTTCCTACCATATTCACTTTTCTTCACTTGACACCAACTGCTCCTCAGTTCCCACATGAGATGTAAGACAGGTGTTTCAGTTTCCTGACCTCCAAAGCCAGCATGAGCCATTTTTTGAGACACTCAAAAAGACTGCTATTTAGTTACTACCCACACTCTGAGAACAGCCTAGACGTTGATCACCCGTGACCTCTCTGAATTCATCTATGCACGAGAACCTGCACCACCATGAGTCAAAAGATAAAACTTACAAGAACATCTTGAAACAATTATTCCCAGACTACATTTTTTGGGCAGAACTTGGATGACAAGCACACTTCAAAAAAAAAAAACAAAAAAACAAAAACCAAAACAACAACAACAAAAAAACCCACCACAAACGACCTCAATGCTTTTTTCTTACACAGAAGTTTAAAAGGTAATACTTCAGTCACCTTTCAATTAATTTTTATTTCAAGTGTCTGAGCTCAGACTGCTTAGCTATAATAACAGCTGTCTTATACCTCAGTGCCTAGATACCATAACATCCTTTAAACCTTTTCTCCCAAAGAGGGAGGGAAGGGCATCATTCCACCACTGCCAGAAACAGAAGTAGCTACCACATACAGAGGGATTCAATACCCTGCTGGCAGTGTTATCAACATTAAACTGGCACCAAGCTTTACAAAAAGTGGCACGGTAACACGGTGCGAGATGCTTATACCACAATTTAGTTAAAACCACATCTTTCATCCCCTATAAATTGTATTTCATTCAAATCAGTTCCTAGATGCAGTTCACAAACACATAAACCCTTGTCCCAGGTAAAAAGGAAGCAGCACTGACCTTACCATCTAGCAGCAAAGAGAAAACCAGACAAAAGAATCCATTCTTTTGCTTTTGCACAAGACCTCATTTCTACATAGCTATTTGTCACCTAGAGGGCAAACAACTAAAGGTAACACCACCATCACTACCTCTGCTTACACGGCCCAGTCAGAGCAGAGAAGCTTTTCTTAAACACACGCAACTTGCATTCAAAAAGAAAACCACAATATACTAACTTTAATATTCTTAGTTACATTATCTGAGTACACCTAGAAAACAAATTCAGACAGGAAATAAAGGAATGGGTCTTATTAATCGCCACTAGTTTCGGTTCTTCCTGCAGGAGCTCAAACCCTTGTGAAAACTGACTCCTGTATTTAGCTCCCCCTCTTGTCCAACACTGAAGTGAGTGTACCACCAGACCAGAGCTGCCACAGGAGCTCAAGATCAGCAAAGACAGAGTCTCCCTGGCAGCAGTGGTCAGTGTTACATGGGGACGTGTCTCCCAAGACATACACCACAAAGCCACTCAACAGGAAGCAGCGCAGAAAGCGAAGCACTGAACTGTTACCTTCACAGCGACACAGCTAAAAAGACGAGCTACAGAATTTTGTCCCACCTGTAAACATGAAGAACTGGGCATTCCAATGTTATAGTAAATGTTTATTAGAGTTGCTCTGTATTCTATCTTTTGCCAAAGACTGAGCTAAGTGTTTGCCCTGGAAAGTTAGTTCCAGCATAAATATCTAGGGACTCCAAACGGGAAAAAGAAAACTGTGTCACGACGACTACTATAAATCTGAGAAACCATCAGCATCTTCAGTGCTGCCTGGATTCAGGCACCTGCTCTTAGCTCCAACACCAATTCTTCATCCAAGGCAGCTTCACACTATTTACTAGCAATACCTACACAAGCAGGGCAGCCACAGCACCTACAAAGTGGACTAGATACACCTACCCAGTATCAGCACCCTACAGAACATACACAGTCAGGGAGAAGCTCCAAAATAAAAAGGACACTACTACATTTTTAATGGTTTATTAACACTTCAATTTTTAATATCTTTGAAGAAGGCCTGAAAGATAAGTTTTGCTTATTGACTTTGTCTTATCCCCTTTGGCAAAATGTCAACTTCCACCTCCACCCTCCCTCTTCCCATGAAGACAATGAATTTTCAAACTAGTGTTTGCTTGCTTCTTATATGCAAATTGGCTTCAATTATAGCAGCAGAAACATGCAAGCCTGGGCAATAGTGTTCGTCAACAGCTTTTAGAGAATGAGTAGAAGTGCACAAATAACTCGTGCATGATACAAATAAATTTTTCTTAAATGAATTTCATACGTATATATATTTTAAGTGGGTTAAATTCGGTGCCCAGAATTACTACAGAAGCTATGTCTTCTATTTAACTAGGCTTTTTTTTTCCCCTGAACCATCACACTACCCTTTTTTAAAGTGCTATATTCATAAAAAAATTAAAATACTGCTTTGATACTGTATACATTTTCCATCTTGCCCTTTTGAGAAATCAGAAGAGCAACTGCAATGCATATATAACTGAAGTTACACATTTAGCCTCATATGACTTTACGGGCATCGTCGACTGATTGTATCACTAGGAGCAGTGGAGAGACTGTATTACCCTGTGCTTACATACACAAGTAAGCGGGCAGACAAAGCAAGAAGTTCTAACCATTTCAGGAACAAAGACAAACAATTTAATCCATATTACAGAATTCACCAAATACAGTTGATTTCATCCAAAGTGACTCCTGAGAGCAAAATAGTTTTAGCATTACATTTTATATACAGCTATGAAGGGATTACTGGAAACCAAGACAGTCTCTTTATACCATTAGTAAGTACACTCGTTACGAGACCGCTGCACACTTTCACTTCAAAGACATTACTTAAACCATGACGAAGTTTTACCACCATTTGTTTGTTATTTATTAAACAAGTTGTTTCAATCTGATTTTGTTGTTATTTTTACCTTATTTCTGCTGCCAGACATCAAAACCTGAGTCAGCTGCATTGAGCAGTGACTCCTTTTTCTGCTCTCAAGTCCTGAAAGTGCTAGCTACCCTTGAAAACCTCCATACGCTATGCTGTAAGCACCATAAGCTCTTCCAGGGAATTATTTTTATTTATTTTTTACCCTTCAATGCAGGAGTGACTGCTCTGTCTGAAGCAAACTACATCCTGCACTCTATTGCTTTTGTTATTTTCCACATAATCAGTTTGGAACAGGCTATGAAACTTTGACGTGGCAATGTTCTTTTAGAGAAAAATTAGGAGAACTACACCATTCTGAACCAGCAGGACCAAACTAATCAAGACCTTAACATAGTTTTTCCAGTCACTGGGATGGAAGGAGACTCGAATGAAGACACTGGAACAAGTAATTGGAAACATCTGTGCTTGCATGCTTAAGTGAAAAGATAAGCAGTATTTGCATTTTCTTCATCATCTTCCTTGCACATATGCAAGACTTTATAAAAAAGTTTATCACAGAGAGCAATGACAGAACATGATGTAATTATAGTTTTCTTTTAAAAAAAACACACTAGAAATCAAAGGCAACCAAGATAACGTACATCTTCTCTAGAACATTTTTCTCAGCTACATAAGGTGTGCATATACCAAGGTCTAACACACTTAGCTGCACCACATCAAGTCAAGCTGTCCAAGAGCATACACAATTTTGCTTACAGGAGTATACCCCTTCTGCAATTTTTCAGTTTACAAGTAATTCCCTGTATTGGATTATGCTTAGTCAGAAGTACAGATAATATTTTGTTCCAATACTACTGTTTTTTTTATGACATATTCAGAGATGAGGCAAGACATAAGATTAAGTGCAGGGAAGCATTTCAGACCCCAAAAATGCATTCTTTAAAACTTAGCTGTACATGGTTAACACAGGTGGATCTCCCAAGAGTTGCATAAAAAATTATTTTCGTTTTCAAAAGGTGAGCAACTGAGGCTCACTCAGCAAATATCAACTCTTCTGCATCATGGAATTCATTATGGGTGTCTGAATCATTCTAACTGCATTTCTGAATATCTGCTAAAACAGAATCATAAACCAAGTTAGTATACGTGAATTAAGTACCCTTATGAAATCAAAGAATAATGTTGACTCCTGGAAGACACCCAGAAGATCCAAAGATGGAACAGAAGGCTGATTATCACACTCCCGCACAATCCAAGCAAATTGTTAATATATTGAAAACATTCACGTCTGGTATTTGTACCTGCTGGATATCCAAATTACTCTGTCCCAAAACAAGTTGGATAATCATCCTCTCTGTTGCTGAAAGCTGCCAGAAAACAGTTAACTTTTTTAAACAAATGGAATGGAAACCTGTTTTTTTTTTCCCAAGCTTCAATTACAACAGTCTAAGCCAGAGACTTATGCAAATAAACTTCAAAATAGCCATTTGTTACAAGTAGCAAATTACCATGAGCAATGAACTTGTTAGGAATCCCTTCTAAAAGTACAACACGCACAAACAAGCTACCCAGCAGAAAAATCTGTTAACAATTTTATTTCTTTTGTAATGTTAAATATTATGGGACAGGATTGTAAGGATGAAGAACTCTCAACAATGCCTCACAAGGGATAAGAAAGAAATTCTGCCATGATATTAGCAAAGTAAGGTAAGGAAAAATTTACACAGTAAGAGGCACCATTTCCCCCAGTATACCTCTTGTCATATTCCTGAATGAGTGGGATTAGCAATCTAATAAAATCATTTTTCAAGAGGTAACAGCAACAGATAAAATTTTAAAGGATTATTAAAATAACATTTACAAGACTCTGAACAATTTTTCAACTCTTATTAAAACCACAGAAAGAAAGAACAATTCTTTATTCAAGAATTTTCATAAAGGACTGACTGTGCAACTGACACTTGCTATTGATGACTTAATGTACAATTTTGTCCAGTAGCCGAACAGTTTGTCTTTTTAGGTTGTGTTTTCTAACCGTGTGAGATCATTAAAGGCAAAGCCTGTTATGACGCTGTACACAAAAATGGCCACTTAGGCCATACTACCAATGAAGTGGTAGGTAAACAAATCTTTTTCTGGCAAGGAAAAAAAAAAAGGAAGCTGCATTTTGCATGCTTCTCTCACTCATTCTTTCTACAAGATGAACTTCCCTAGAAAGAATCCAATGAAAATGGCTGCAATTACAACAAGAAGTGAAGGAAGAGAATTAGAGCCATTATCTCTGAGGGCCAAAGCTGTGGGTGATCCAGATTTATCCGAGTGCGCTACCTTCCTGAGCCTCAAGCCTTCATCCTGAGGAATGAAAAAACACAGATGGAAAAAAATTATGGACACATCTTCTTTACAATTGGAAAAACTGAACTCAAAGGCCACATTTACTGGTGAACATTTAAATAAAGTTAAAAAAAATCCCAACATTACACCACAATAAAATCCAAATATGAACATAGCAAACCATAACATTTCGAATAAGGACAGGTAATCCACTAGTCTCTCTCCATGCTCTGGTTAAGAAAGATTCTGAAATTCTTGCCGGGCACAATGAAGAATCAGACTTTTACTTACTATGTGTCAGAATTAAATACCAGTAATTCCTTATTGTTAAGGAGAAACATCTCCTTTGTTTAGTGTTTCTCCAGATGTTCCAATGTCACCAGAATTACAGGTGTGGAGACATCATTATTCCATGGTTCTTTATAGGGCTACCATGGTCAATGAAACTGTCAGATACTCAAAAGCAAACATACAGAAAGTTACACAAAGGCACATATTGACTAGTTACAGGTTACTGAAATGACACCTTTACATAAAAGGTAAATTTTTTTGTTCACTAACAATTTGTGATACAGAACGTTACTGCTTTGGACCTCATTTACTCATTCTTAAGAATGAATAATAATGCACTTCTATTAAAAGCTACTAATTCCGCATCTCCAATTGAGACTTAAAGTAACTAAGACCACCTTATATTGCACTACTTCAGTTACGAAGAAAATTACGTAGCTTCAGTGTCTCATCCATGACAATACAATGTCTCAATCACTAAGGAGTTTAAAATATACAGTATACACAGGACTAAATCATATCAGAAATCAATCCTGACATGTTAAGAGTTGTACCTACTTTCTGGAATACATATTGATTGGCCTAATTACAAACCAGACCTTTCAATCAAGAAGAGTGAAGCCACTTCAATATAAACACGGAAGCAGAACTTACTCTCAGGTGCCGATTTTCATCCGTCAGCTTCATAACCTCTGCTTGAAGTCTTTTGCACTCCTCCACTAGCTTCCTTGTTTCAGTATCATTAAGTGAAACACTATGTGGTTTTGGTATCGGTCCATCCTGCTTAGATGTATTCAGTACTGGGGCGGGTTTGCTTGCATCGATATCGTTCTACAAATATTAAGAATGACTTGAGAATTTTACTTACCTAAAGAAAAATTATCCACAACTTAAAATTGAAACAATCCAGCTACTAATCTAGTTCAATGAAGCTTATATTTACAGTAATCTGAACAAAGACTTCCATTATCAGTTCAATTCTGATTAGCTCAAATATTAAAAAAAGATTGCACTGTTTACATTTGGTACTACGTGCTACTGAGACAAAAATTAATACTTTAGCTGCTTAGCACTGATCCAGCAGGCATCCAAAAGACAGTATAAAATACTACAAACAGCATTTGAGCTTGAGGGTAAAAAATAAAAGGAAGAAAGTAATCCTGCAACAGTAAGAAACAAAACAAAGTAAAAGGAAAACAGGTTGTGTCACCAACCAGTATGAAGTATGTATGGTAAAAATAGTTTGCACTTACAGCACCTCTTACTGAAGGAAATAAGTTATTGCACAAACATGGAATTTCAGTCTCACAGCATTATAAATTTTGAATACAAAAGAAAAGTCACATAAAAAGCTGTATCAAAGCCAAAAATAAAATTAAAAATCCAGTTCCCACAGCTCTGCTCAAAATACATAATGATCTTCAATAGACATTAATAATATAATGGATTCAACTGTATAGCCCAGGCTACCATTCATAAAAACACAGCATTCATATGGATATACACTCCGAAACAGCTCAATATGAAGATTCAGACTTCTGTATTCCTACTTGCTTAGCTACACAGCTATGTCATAGAATCATAGAATGTCCTGAGTTGGAACGGACCCACAAGGAACATCGAGTCCATCTCCTGTCCCTGAATATGACAACCCCACAGTTCACACCATGTGTCTGAGGGCCTTGTCCAGTCTCTTCTTGAACACTGTCAGGCCTGGGGCTGTGACACCTCCCTGGGGAGCCTGTTCCAGTGTCCACCACCCTCTGGGTGAGGAACCTTTTCCTAATGTCCAACCTGAACCTCCCCTGGCACATCTTCCTGACATTCCCTCGGGTTCTGCCATTGGTCTCCAGAGAGAAGAGATCAGTGCCTGCCCCTCCTCCTCCCCTTGTGAGGAAGCTGTAACCGCATTGAGGTCTCCCCTCAGTCTCTTCTCCAGGCTGAACGAACCACATCATTTAGAACACCACCATAACGCATCTTCCATAACCAAAATAGTCCAAGGTAAGTACTATACTTAACAGAAAAATCTATTAAAAGATAAACACATCTATGTAAAAACAAAGCAACTAAAAAAATACGCAAGAACTTCTTTAGTTCTTATGCAAGTAGCAGTTATTTCATCTGCAGCATCTACTTGGATTTTATATTTTTTGCAATGCAGCCATAGACAGCCTAAGAGCCAGATCCTGCTACTCCACACAGGTACTCCTAACTGGATTTAAAAAGATCAACATATGTATATCATGCGTAAGCAGATGGCGATCTGTCAGGTTTTTTTAATTGGTTTGCTAGCTGAACTGAATTCCTTTAGTAGCACTGGAATTTCACTAGAGACTTATCTCCCTGGAGGAAACCTCCTTCTGCTGTTTGACCTCACTGACTGGTTTCTTCATGTCAAGCTTTTGCCTATGACTGGTAGGCATCTGAAAGCTGTTGCTCACTGGAGTGAAATATTTGTGTCCTGGTGTAGGTATATCTTGAGGTAACAGGTGAGGCTTACCCTCAGGATTTGGTAGATTTTTTTGCCAGGTTTAAGGCACTGACTAAATCAACTGCTAAAGCAGGGTTTTGCCACCCTGTGCTGCTACTCACAAAAATACAAATATTATGTACAGTCAATACTAGGAAGATGTCAAAGGAAGTACAAAAGGAGGTAGCTTAGTATAATCCACTACATTTCTCTCACTACATTATACATTTTATAAAATTTAAAACAAGTATAATTTTTCTAATATCCAAGATGTAACACAAAGGTAAAAAAAAAAACCATAGAAAGAAGCCAAATAAGTGCCTTGATAATAAAGCCTTTACAATTTCAGCATTTCACACACACACAACTTAGGCAGCTTACACGTGAATAAAAAGCTGCATCTCATGAATTATCCTTCATGAAAAAAAACCCAGACCAAAAAAAACAAACAAAAACCCCCCACATCAAATCCCCCAAAACCAAACCAAAACACCAAAACTAAACAAAAAACAACAAAAAAAATCAAACAACAACAACAAAACACACACACAAAAACCAACAAACAAACAAAAATGAAAAAAACCCCAACACACAACATTATACTGAAGGCAAAGGCATGAAAGAGGTAATGGGATTTTTTTGTTGTTGTTTGGTTGTCTTTACCACTACCTTAAAAATGCATTTAGGATTCCCAAAGTATGAATTCATTTCTAATCAGTATTTCCTTTTCTAATTCAGCTGAATTAGAAGCAGAATTTTTAAAACTGAAAAGCATGTAATACTTTAAAAAGCATACGATGCTATTCACTTTTCACTGTATGCAGTATTGAAGATCCTCTTTTTTTTATCTGACAGCAATAAAATGCTAAAGCAAACCAGTAATAAAAATAACAAAAGGATAATAATTTTTGGCACTAGTCTCCATTGCTGTAGGTTTTTAAGATGTGACTGGACAGAGTGCTCCCTTTCTGACAAAAGGCTGGACCAGACGGTATTTGAAGGTCCCTTTCAACCTGGGCTGTTCTATGATTCTATGTCTGTTTAATTTAGTACAAATTCCTAAAACCCATTTAATCAACACATCAAATAGGTGAAAAAAAATTTCAAAACAAATTTCCATGAGATCCTACCTGTCAGTGTATGACAGTTTCTTCCTGTTTTCTTACTTACCAGTTTATCATTTTCGTTGGGCATTTCAAACACACATCTCAATTTGGAGTCCATTAACTCATCAGGTTTTGCTTCTTTCCACTAAAACAACAATTAAAACAATTACTTAACGTGCCAGACACATGCAAACATCTGAACAGTTCATAAGTTTGCCCATAGTACTTGCCTCCTATACAGCTCAATACTGACTTCACCCTAGCTGCAATTTTCAGCCTTACTTCTGAACAATGTTTTTTTTGTTCACTTTGACTAGTGCGAAGTAATGAAAGCTAGAAACAGCTAAATTTAAGTCTGGAAATGGAAATGAGTAAACTGAATGCAAGGATGGACCCAGAGGTCTGTAGGGGATAGGGAAGGAACAATACAGCAGTTTCTTTAACACACAATTAGGAAAAAGTATCATCTGAGTCGGTTTAAGAACAAAGTTCTTGCTCTGTCACTCCTCGGTAAATGTACTTCTTATGTCCCATCTTGGAAGCAGCCATTTTAAACAAAAGATTGAAAGACACCTATAGTGTCACTTATAGTGACTCTATATTTAGTTCCAGAGTAAATTTCTTTGTATTTTAGATTTTTTAACCACTACCTTCTTTCGCTGCATCATATATTACAATTTGAGCCTAGAGATTTTTTCAAAGCTGTTTATTTAAAATAAATAAATAAATCTAATGGCTATCAGTATATTTCAATAACTGTGAAATATACTGGAATCTCTCCACTCAACTGACAATCAACTTGCAAAGCATACACTTCATGTGTTTGCCTTAAACCTCTAGGCTCAGAGACCCATCTAAAGTCTGTGGCAATTTTTCCAATAATAGATCCTCTGAAGTTACCTTAGAATTGCAGGTCTTACAGACTACTTTTTTTTTTTTTCTTTTTTTCAGTGGCATTAGTTGTACAGTAACTTATAACTACAATTACCAATTTTCTGCAAGATCTGTTTCTAAGTATTCTATATTGAACGCACTGAGAAAGCCGTTATTTAAAAGGCATTTATAAAGCAGATTTTTATATCCTTACCCAATAGTTACGCTTCACTAACCACGCATAATCAAGAGCTACCAGAGCATATTAATAAAAAGTAAACCAGACCAACAAGGAAGGGAGATGTTAACTTTCTAGCTACGTGTTTCAAAAGCTCAACAAAATCTAACTGTTCCCAGCAAAGAGCGATGCCATAGTAGTCTTTGCCTTCAGATACGGGGACAGAATCTCAACCTGCAGAGGTCTAGTGGATTTCAGTGATTCATAAAACCTCATCTTTATCCTTTGTTTCCCCCTCTCCTCCTCTGTCTTGAGTGAAGACTGAATATACCTGTTTAAACTCGGACATTCCTTAAAACAGTCTCTAGAGACAAAAGCCAGTGTATCATTTCCCCTCCACCTTAATATACATGCTTATGGAAGCCCATGTATACCCTAAAGGGCGTGTTCTGACACCCAAAGGCTTCCTTCCCATCGCTGCCAGCTTGTAAAGTCAGAAGCAGGTATCCTTACTTCTGAACCAACAAGCACAAAGCTAAATCTCTTCTTTCTGGATCTTTCATCAGACCAATCCTCCCTAAGAACTGAATCTACCACATGTTCTATTAAAACAAAATAAATCTATCATTTGTGCTATGTTTAGCTACTTGGTCTTGTAGAGAGACATATCATCATCTTCCAACGTTTTAATTCATTATAATCCCATTCAACATTTCACTTAAACGCTTTTTAGGCCAAATGTACCCATTTCATACAGCTTCAGACTTGTTGTTTGAATATATTCTTGATTTCTTTAAATACCACCTGTTTACCCCCTTCAGATTAGCTGCATATAAGACACAACATGCCCATATTTTAACACTGAACTGACCTTACCTTAGACTCACTATTTCCATTCAACCAGTTCACTAGGGAAGTTCTAAGACTCGAGCTTGTATTTTATTTAAAAACCGAGAATCACTTATGGAAGTCATACTTGTTCAAAGAAAAACCAAATTCTTCTCAAAAACTAAATTCCAAACCAGGATTCATTTACACTTAAACCTGAATTTTTAAGGAAAGAAAATATAGAACAGTAATTTTACCCCATTTTTACTTACCACTGCCTCCATATCTGAAATATTTGGTGGTGCATAGGTTGTTTGTACCATAAACTTGTGTTTACTTTTCTCATTTGGGTCATAGTCAAAAGGCTGAAGCATTACTGTTCAAAAGAAAAAATAAAGCATAAATCTGTGATTCTTCAGCTAATCACTGTAACAAATGTGCTATGCACTATAAACTTGTTTCTCACTGAACGTTAAAATGCAAAGGCAGTATTGAAAACAGAGCAGATATACACTAGAGGTGTAGAGGTACTGAGAGGAAAGATGTGGTGTAGCTGATACTATTATTTCTGTAATTACTATAGCTAAAAGACATTTAATATATAAGTCAGAACAAACAGGTCCTGTAATACAGACAAAAAAACCCAAGTAAACACCACAGGACTTTCCTTTGGAAAAAACACATTTTATGATTAAGTTAATGCAAAGATTAAAAGACCTGCAGCACACATTATAACAGTTACTCAGGTTAAAAAAAAAAAGCAAAACAAACAAACCTACATTAGGTAGGCCACCAAGCAGTGGGGCAAGTTTAAATTATTTCTAAAGGTATATTAATCTAATCTGGGAGCAAAACTACTAAAATACTTCATTCAAACTACAGTTATTGTAGGAGGTAATGCTGCCTAGGGCTTTGATAATATTAATCCATCTTTAAAAGACTTCCAAATTGAGCTCTTAAAAAAAAAAAAAGTTATAGTGATTAGTTATGTAATAACTACACAACACATTTTATTCAGGTTTTAAGATTCTTAACTATAAGTCCAGTCTAAGAGTTAACATTTGTCCAAAAGTACTCCAAAATCCAGGTACACACTTTAATACTATGGCAAGTTTGGGGCCTCTACTGCATTTCACCAGCAAAGACAGAGGGATGGGATACAAAATCTAATTCCCTGTAAAAAGCAACTTTAAGTGAGACATTAAAATAAAACTCATAATACCTGCTCCTTGCATTTTATCTTATGTATTTTCTCTCTGCATTTTCAGGTTTCAATATACTCTAATGCAGATTTAAAAAAACCCCTTCTGGATGAAACCAGACATTTTTGACACAATATAGTTTGTGCTACAAGTACCAGAGGCAAAGTACACAAGTGGTTCCGATTTTCTGAATGACAGGCACTTTACTGTACTTTCAGCTTTCCAAAATTGAAAATTCTGTTGGTCAAGAATGGACACTCATGTTTCTGAAGTTATTATTTTGAAGTGTGGACAAGCTCAGTGAAAAAAAAATATATCACTGACAGTATTTACAGCCTCCATTATTTCTACAGCACTGCAATACTTTTAAATGAAAGCTTTAATTACAGAAGCACAGTACCTTCATCTATCCAAGTTGTACAAGGGTTTGCAGAAACACCTGAATAAACAAGGTTTGTTGTAGTAGTGTCGGGGGACTACTTAAGCAGAGAGACGGATACATAACCAACAGGGCCTACCTCCAACCACACTGTCTGTCTGGTGTGGACCCTGAAACGAACTATCACATTACTCCCTTACCTCCTTTCAGAGACAATTAATTGCCTTACTCCAGACAGGAGTACAGGACCACGCAAATTATATTTAAATACGTGTATGTGGGCACGCTGGCAACTTGGCCTACCAGAGGATAAGGCCTCAGAGTGAACTGTAGAGATAAACTGTTTTGAGTGTACATACGCTTGTCTTCCACAGAATGGGACTTCCAGTTCAGTCTATCTTTATACAAAATTAAAAGAGAAGTTGAGGTAGTTTCAGATAGAGATTTAAAAAAACATAAAGAATTACACTTATGGAGTCCTATCAACAGGTATCTATATATTTACCTATTTTACAGCAATGAAAAAGCTATAGCAGAAATACTGACTTAGCTAGAAAAACACATTGTATGCTCTGCACAGCCTTCTCATATATTCTAAATCAATTCAGTCTGTAGACTCGGATACTGCTGCAATATTCAACAATTCAATTATATTTGCCACAATTCTGAATCTTCATTGGATATATAGTTCAACATGCTTCCCTTCACACAGAGTAAATTCTTCATGGTAGGACTGAAGTGCATTAATTTATAAAATACTAAGTACAGTACAAAAATTACTAACTTGGCCTTTCCAAATTCACTAGTATCTATGAAAAAACAGTTACTTCTAAATTTAGTTACATTTAGGCCTTAGATACTAGTTACAAGTTGCAGGTGTTTGCTACAGGATGGTTCTCATTTATTATTTTTTTCCCTTAAATATTACATACAGCATAAGTGAATAATCTCAATCAGATATATTTCACAAACAAAGCACATAAAGGAATTGCAGTACCTGACATGCTTTCAAACAATCCCATTTGGAAAGGTTTAAAAGTCAGGTTTCCTTAATGATTGGTCTCACTGTGGTCCAAAACGTAACTTATCAAATTAAATGCCTCTTCCAGGTATGGATGCCATAGCAATTTATCCCTAAGAATTGTTCCATCAACAGGCTACTGAACAGCATGCAGTACTTCAGTTTCCTAAGTCCAAGGGAACAGATGGAGTAACTTGAAAGATGGTAAAGCCAGCTTTCCATCATCAAAGAACTTCATATGCTGGCAAAATCCTTGGGTAACCAGTTAAATAACTTTATGTTCTTCAACCACTCAGTAACAGCTGAAAATGTGACTGAATCGAAAAGCAGCAGGAAAAGGCAATCCACAAGTTCAAAGAGCTCTTCAAGCTCTTCACAGTTTTAAGTAATCATGGAAAATCTCATGAATACACAAAGCCACAGTTTTCAACATTCACTTGGAATCCCTGAGTAGTCCAGAGATCACTTCCAGGGCAACTGCAACAAATAGCTATGAAAGCAAGCCTCTTGTTAATAGGCCTAGGTTTTAAACACAGAGGTGCTTTCTCTCCACAAAATAAATCTTAAAGGGGTCTGAAAACCAGAAGGGAGAACAGTAACAAGTAACAGTAACAAGCTGTGAAGGAGGAAGAGTAGCATCCTATATTCTGAAAAGAAAAATCAACAACAAGCGAATGTTAACAAGTTAACAACATGCAATACATGATACAGTAATAAATAGTTAATTTGAGGCATCAAGGTAAAGAAAAATGAGTCTTACCAAATTAGTATTTTGGGAAAAAAAAAACATATAAACATGGCTGAAAAAGGTTACCTAGTGATTCACAACTGAATGATAAAAAAAGGGCACAGACTTTCTTAAAACGACTGTTAAAGCACATCTCCACCAGTGAATTTAAAAACTGGCTTGATGCCAAATCAGCACAATGCATTATACAGGCTGAAGACAGCTAACACTACCTCAACACTTAGTTTTGAACACAGAGTTTCAGACCATGGTATCCTATGGTGATTTCTCTCTGCACAACAATGTGAGAGAAATCTATTTTTAATTAAATGAAAGATGAGTCAGCACTGAAAATATTCAGTTGAGAGACTGATGAGATAACAAAGTGGGTCACTAGAAAAATTATCTGCGCACTTGCCTTACCAAGTGACGCAAAAGAAATTATATGCTTAGAAACAAAAAGATGAAGCTGACACTTTGGGGAAGATAATTTAATTCTGAAAAGCACTGTAGAGTCACTGTAACTAAATAACTGCACATGAAAGCATCTTGGGGCTACTGTGGCCAACTAACTGCAGGAGAATCCAGTAACATAGAAAAAGGGATATCAAAGATTCCCTGCTATGCAAACTGAAGAGTCAAGCAGTACAATATTGTTTCCCTTTATTGGTGAACTTGAAGCTGAAATATTGTTTACAGCTCCAGTATTGCCTCATTTACAAAATGGAAACATTCAAAGCATTAAAATGATGATTTGTAACTACAGAAAAACACTTTACAATAGGCAAATGGAATACTTCCATCTACTCAATTCCCTGTCTGGTAACATCTTGATCATGATGTATGACTACTCACAGGAAAGATCCTCAATACCAGATCTAATACACAGTTAAGACAAAATGGCTCTAAGTCGAACATGGAAGTAAAGTAGACTTTCGACTACTTGAATCTTGAACCAATTCTCAGTCAAATGCTCTTTCACTCACAAGATGCCGGACCATACATAGTAAGTAATACTGAAGTTCTACAGGCCATATGAGATAGAAAACTGGTCTCTTTCCTACAAAGAAAGTTACTCTAAGGTTTCAATCAATCATAAATACAAAGTTTTCCTGAGTTATTCTTTGCAAGATTTGAATGTATCACCTGAAGCTAGCTCTCCAGCTTCTTTTAAACTCCCCAAAAGGTATAAGAATATGGATCTGAATTGAGGATATGAATCCTCTTTGAGGATTGCTCCATATTTCTGTTTTGCTTCGCTATGGCTCTCCAAGGTTTCTACAAAAAATCACCTTACCAGACTTCGGAGATGTAGGAGTTCACACCTGTATTGCCTGTGATCTCTACAACCTTTAAGAGCACAGTCTATAACAAGGGGATTCCCCCCTCTCCAAGTTGGGAAATATGCTAAGTCCAGAGAAATAGAGTTTCTCGCCTCCTATTGCCACTGGTTTGAGAATCCCCTTTATTCAGGAGATTTCTACCTCAAAATCATCAGGAGAATGACATATGAAAATTGTTCACCAAATCAGAAGACTGATACCTAGTCTTTTCCTGTTTTCCTGAGAATGTCTGCTCCCACAATTACTAACACCTGGTCTTGTTGACATTGTACAGTCCAGTATAGGATTAGACCATTATACACCCAGCTATGAAAATTCTCTGGACTGCTAGAACGAAGTATGTAAGCCAAACCTACATGGTGTTTCATGGGAGAAAAATTAAAAAAAAAAAGTCTCAGTTCAGGGCTCACACTGCTGAAAAGTAAGGATTCTTTTCATAATCCCCTCACCCAAAAAATAAAACCAGAATAACGAATGTGTCTATAATTAAATGTATTAAACTTTTCAAATTTAAGGGCTACAAACTGCTCCACCTACCTAAAGTAACAGAAAATACAGTTTTTAAAAGTAACTTAATGATTGTCACAACCTATACTATTCTGATAAAAGAAAGAGTTATGAAACAGTGGAGTTCAGGGACCAATACTATGGTCAAAACAACTAGTCTACAATTGTGAATGATTTTTTTTTTTAAAATGCAATGAGCTGTCAAATGTTAAACTTTAAACACATCAGAGCAATCAAGCAATGCCCTACTTCAAGACTTAAGAATGAATATAGTAGTTTTAAGAAAAGGTACTGTTACTGTCACTGCCCACTTCCAGCTTTCTTTTTCTCCCTCCACGGAGAGCTGCAGATAACTGTTACAAATGGCAAGTATTTCTGTATGGAGGATTTTTCATGTATCTTTGCAGCTCAACATCAACTTGCTATTCCATTAATGAAGGTAAACAGTTCCATTTTTTTAAAAAATATTTTTAAAAAGCTGACACAATTCAAGCAGCTTCTAAGATCGGTCACTAGAGAACTTAATGAAAAGCCTAAAAACAACCAACCTCCAACTGCATATATTTGCTTTTACCTGAAACGATAACAGATGATCCTGGGTCAATAATTCCGCTGTTCGGCCTCACACAGTATCGACGAGGCGCTGTGGTCTTCACTTTGAAGCATACTTTTCTATCCGATGGATTTCGTAGTTTAAGATTTGTAGTTACTACATCTGTAAAGGGACCTGAAAAAAAGGAGGGTTTTTTTAATATGCATATATCTCTGAAAAATAAATCTGTTTATACAGTACAAATTACTCTTAAAATATAACTTGATGACAACAAACTTCTAAGAGCCAGTTAAATCATAGCCCTGTTAAGCACATACACTGTTACATGCAAAGCACGCTCTGTCACCTTGGTTATAATAATACACATTACAGCAACGAACAAATAACTCTTAAATTGTATGACAGGCTCAAGCTGCTGGCACAAAAAGATAATATATACACTTACTCGTTTTACCAAATCTTTCTTACCATTTTAAATACCTAGAAGGTAATGGTTATACTCAGAAGTAAATTTTGCTGGATATTTATTTAGGAATAGAAGCAACATGTACTTTGGAACTCCTTCAAAGTTTAAAGAAAGAAAACACTGTGATACTGAAACATACTAACTGCTCTTGAGAATTCAATTTCTGGTGTGCTTCTGTGCTCCTATAGACTTGACAGAAATAGACTTGAACCTCATCTTTTAAACTCAAAAATAAGTGAAAGAGATGATACTCTGTTTATGCATATACTTTAACCGATCCACAGAAAAGAAATAATTGCCAGATTTACCTATTCAATGCACTGTATTCTCTAAACTGTGCTTATGTTAAACCATCAGGATAGGAATTGCCTCCAAGACTCGATCAAACAACAGGCTTAATTTCAATGTCAAGCTGCAAATGCACATTTTCCAACAGAGATCACCTCCATGTGATACCATACATTAACAGCACAAAAAGCAAGTAACATTTAGTGTTCTGAGCTGTCTTAACCTCCTTTATGCTTGTGTCATTTGAAAGCAAGACTGCACAGACAACAAAATAATATAACTTATAAAATGGAAATTCATATTAATATTCATATTACATGAATATTCATATTAATATGAAATTTATTCAATATTTCACGTTTACATTAACATCTAAGAACCTTCTTTAATTTAAAAATTACACATCAAATTACTACAAAATAATCTGCATCAGTATTGAAAACATGACAGCTACTTTTCCATTAAAAAAAACAACACACAAACAAAGCAAAACTTAGATTAAAAAGGATGAAAAATATACAGGACATGAACATGTGGTAAGGTATAACAAAACCACTAACTGCATGAGACAAAGTCAGTTAGTTCTTCTCTGCACACCTTATTCCACAGAGGTATCTGGACTAGTCTAACGGAAATGGTACTGGCCACTGTCAAACATGTTACTACATTAGAGGGCTCACTATCTGACTGATGTCTTTCTTTCCCTAATTCACTCTCAGTTCAAATCATTAATTTTGAGAGAGTGCTAAACAGAGTCACGACACAAAACACCAGGATACAAATCAATAAAGGACTAAACCAGGCATAACTGAGAACCACAATACCAAGATGTAGATGAAGACACACAAGCTAGGTTTACATTCAACAAGACACTTCTGAGAAAACAGGAACTGGTATTACTTCTAACTTCATTTATAATCTGGCTTTATACATTGGACAAAATAGTCACCCTCTTAATCCAAGCAAATGTGACACAGCCTCCATGATGAAGATTCACGAAACTACTTCAAAATTTCCTGCCGCTTGCTTCTTGATGGCTCCTGCAGGATCCAGTTGCATTTACTTATGGAGTGTGGTCCAAAAACAACTCCCATCACCCATATCACAAGCTGAACTAAAATCAGGAAGCTGAACTCTCCTCTAAATCTAAGACTGGTGATAGACTCAGAAAAGAGCAAACGTTTATTTTTTGAGCTACAAAAACATTTTGTAGGAAGTTACTCTGGGAGCTTTTCTAATAGACACCTAGGCATTGGATTTGCAGTGCCCAGCAAAGTCCAGCACCTTGAATCTCACTTTCAGAGGTGTGGGTTGTGTTTTGTTTTGGTTTAATTACTACTCTTGACAACCCGAGGAGCTCTCCTTTTCAATCTTCTCAACTACTATTATTAAGGAAATTCTGCTCAAAGGAAAAAGACACAGTTCAAACACTCATTTTGAAAGACACAGTCATCAAGAAAAGAAGCTATACCATTCATAAAATGCTTATCTCAAGACAAAGCAGCAGTGAATTTAAAACTCTTTTTAAATTTTTTTTTAAAGTTGTCTCTTTTGAGACATGAAAGGTTCCCTCATGCCTGCCTTCTCAAAGTGTGCAATAATGAGATAGGATTGAAAATACCCTTCAAATTTTTCTGCTATTTGCTGTCAGTTCTAACACCACAGAAAATTTGAAAAAAAAAGAAATCTGCTATTGTTCCCCAGGTACATGAAAGCAGTGACCTCCTTTGCACTTCCTGGATACTTCACAACAAAGAGCCTTTAGCTTAGGGACATTTTTTAATATCAGATATTTATTTAAGAGTGGACTGAAATCATTCCCAAGGCCGTGAGCAGCCTTCTGACAGCTTTAACTTTCACCTGCCTTCTAAAAGCTTTAAACAAAAAAAAAGCTGTAAAAAGCCTCTCAAGACTTGCAATCATCAGATTTAATAAATAGGTGATAACAAACTGGTGCACAAAACGAAAAGATGACTAAATTGCACTGTTCCTGCAAAACCCAGCTGTCTTGATAGTTCAGTGGCATATCGACAGCACTGATCTGAGCACAGACAGGCAGGAGCAGACACAAGGATAGCAGATCAGAAAAAAAATACCTGCTACCATTCAGAGGAGCTGCATGATCTAAATTAGCATGCTATAACCTTCAAAAAAGAAACCATGCAAGAGCAGAAGAGAATCCTGAAGTTCCCATTCACACAAACATAAATACAGCCACCCTTGGGGAGTGGGGAAATAAAGCACAAGCTGGCCTTAACAGCCTGAGTGCAAAAGCCTAAATCATTACAGTTCCTTGAGAAAAACAAGAGAAGTGGGTGAGAAGGAGAACCAGGAAGGAGAAATGTTTTAGGCCATACTGCACAGACCACATCTAACCAAGGAGAAGGACAGCAAAGATGCATACAGACATTCTGTGTGTGCGTCAATACGGATAAATACAGGCTAACTTCACCTCGGAAAACATACAGCCACACTAGGACAGCATTATACTCACAAAAAGAATATCGTACTTGCTGCTTGTACAACACCCAGGCCGAAGCTGTTTTTTATCTGACCACTTAAACTTCAGACAGGCTCATGTCTAACTGTACTCACTACACAAAACACCTCACCAGTACTCATCTACTGTTGTTTGCCAAATACCTCCATTGCAAACTGCTCAAACTATCTTTTATCTTATATTTGTACAACTTAAGGCAGTGGACTTCTGGATCTGCAACTAGGGTTTTCAGAAGCTGTGGTAACGTAACTAATAAAATCCTCAAGCTATACTGACACTACAGTGATGTCTAACAGCAAGAGGTCATTGCTTGATAAACCTGGCATTTTAATCTAACAACCTCTAGGAGTCAAAGCTACTTTAAAGAGGACAGGGAGTTCAGCAACCCACTTAGCAGTGTAAATTCAAGACACCAATTACAGCATCTTCCTAGAATAAAAGTTGTAAGAGTGCCAGGTTATTCCAACTGTTTTAAACAGAGTGGTGACAATCCATGCCGAGATTTTTCCTGTCTTTTTGACTTATGAGTGCCTTAGAAAGGAATGACAGACACCTGCCTAATCACATTCAGAAATACTAGATATCTCAAAAAACATCATGTATAGAATTTCTATTTTGGCAATTTTACAGTGAAGCCACCACAACATTAATGCCAGGGTTACCTCTGGCAACTACATATCTCAGACCAGAGAAACCAGTGGGCAGGAAGAAAGGACAAAGATTCTGCAGAGTTGGTTTCCACCGCTGAAACACCCTGCCAAGTTTCCTGGCTTGCCACAAGCTTGCCAGTCACAGTGCAGTAAAATCAAAATACTGTGTATTTATTACTAGAAAGGTAAGACACATACAGGAGATCTTTTGGATCAACGGTGTCATTTTCTCTTAAAATTCATGTCTCCTTCTGTTCCACAGCTCCAAAATTCATCCTACTCCTGCCTGGAATGGTCAAACATGAGGGAAAAACTATGACATTAATATGGCTTTCCAGAGCAAGAATGAGAGCTTAGACAAAGAGCTCCTCGGCCCATGTTACACATGGAAAGGGCAAAAGATCACTGTCACTATCTCTAGTCTTTCGTAGGACAGAGAGAACATAAACTTCTGAGAAGGGTGGGTTTGGTTATCAAGAAGTTCCATTCAAAATTAGTAAGGCTGTCACAATGTACACACAGAGCCTGTCATAGAATATAACCTCTACCTAAAATTGGATAAGAAATGATAATTGTATTTGAACACATAAAATCTTTGATAATTAGAAGGCAGATAACTTGTAGAGTTGTACAAAAATGAGCATACCTTATTAAACAAATTCAACAGCATTTTATATTAAATAGCGTAAATGTTTAGTATGTTGTCCTCTTCAATTTAAGACATTGAATTGTAGCTGTTATAAAGGCTAATAATACGTAAGCTGACTCTGC
Organism: Pampusana beccarii; assembly: GCA_013399365.1. Classification (NCBI taxonomy): domain Eukaryota; kingdom Metazoa; phylum Chordata; class Aves; order Columbiformes; family Columbidae; genus Pampusana; species Pampusana beccarii. Next base: position 95,610 of record VWYH01001498.1, read on the forward strand.
CAGAAAGCACTCTATTTCATGCACAGAAATAAAGCTTATTTATGCTGTAAACTGGCACAGTACAGTGATATATCCAGCCACATCTAAAAACAATACAAGCACACATCAAAAAAGTACACAGACTGGCCAAAGGAATCTAAACTCCTTAAAATGTGTAAATTACACCATTAACTTAAAAAACTATTTGGATTATATGCTTTCAGTGGGATACTGTTTTCACAACTGCTTCATAACCTTCGAAATTCCAAGCACTTGAAAGATGCAGAACACTTCAAGGTATCTTTACCAAAACAAACCTAGGCAGGGTAGTTTTCTTTCAGCACACAATAAAGTCAGGTTGGGCAGGCAAAGAAAAATCATTTGCTTTGTTTGACAACTTGAGCCCTAATGAATGAGAAAGTAGTTAAAAGTCAGGAGAATAAAAACTAGTAGTTAAAAGTCAGGAGAATAAAAACTAGCAATAACATTACAAAGCCAGCAAGACAGAATTTGAGAACAAGTTAACTGACTTTTATGATAGACCTGACAGGAACAGAGTAAGATCTCCATTAACTCATTCTGCCAGAATTAGAAGTAACAACATAATAAAGAAAAATAAGTTAAATTAATGTAGCCCCATATAATCTACATTGATATGATGCAAGAAAAAATTCTGTACTTGGGACAAAATTTAATTGCTTTTCTTTTCCATTATTTGACATAGCAAGCACAGAATGGTTGAGGTTTGAAGGGACTTCTGGAGGCCACCTGGGCCAAACCACCTGCTCAAGGAGGGCCACCCAGAGGAAGCTGCCCAGGACCATGTCTCAATGGCTTCTGAATATCTCCAGGGATGGAGACTCCATAACATTCATGGGCAACCCGTGCCAGTGCTCAGTCATCCTCACAGTAAAAAATGTGTTTCCTGATGTTCAGAGGACAACTCTTGTGCTTCAGGTTGTGCCCATTGCCTCTGGCCCTGTCACTGGGCACCACTGAAAAAAGCCTGGCTCTGTTCTCCAGGCTGATTCCCTTTGGATATTTACAGATATTGGTAAGATCCCCCTGAGCCTTCTCCAGGCTGAACAGTCCCAGCTCTCTCAGCCTTTCCTCACAGGAGAGATGTTCCAGTCCATCATCTTTGTGGCCCTTCATTGGACTCACTCCAGTATGTTTCTGCCTCTCTTGCAGTAGGGAGCCCAGCACTGGACCCAGTGCTCCATCTGTGGCCTCACCAGTGCTGAGCAGAGGTGAAGGATCAACTCCCTCAACCTGCTGCCAGCACTCCTCCTAATGCAGCCCAGGATAGCACTGTCTACCTTTGCTGCAAGGGCACATCGCTGATTCACAGTCAACTTGGAGTCCACCAGGACTTCCAGGGCCTTTTCTGCAAAGTTCCTCTCCAGCTGTTCAGACCCCAGATTGTACTGGTGCCTGAGATTGTTCCTACTTAGGTGCAGGACTTTGCGCTTTTCCTTGTTGAACTTCACAAGGTTCCTGTCAGCCTTTTCTCCATCTGCCAGCTCCCTCAGCACTTGTGGGTAAATTCCATCATGGCCCATGGACTTCTGTATGTCCAGTTTACTTAAGTATTCCCTGACCTTATCATCTTCCACCAAAGGTAATGAAGGACAGATGTCTAAAAATGAAAGATCAGTGTTCTGCAGCAAGGCAAAACTACCTTGACTGTCCGATAAGAAAACATCTTAAAATGTATCAAAGTGTGTCAAAAGTGTAACAAAACACTTACTGCTCCAAAGGGTATTTTATAGTACTTTCTGAACACAGCATAAGTGCCACAGCTGACACAAAGAATATGAATGTTTTTTATTTCCAAGATTAGTTTCAAGAAATTAATATTCAGACCTCTGTGAAAACAATCTGAAGAGAATCCATAACATGCGTTGCCAATTAACATAATTTCTTCCTCTTGAAATACCAAAACCATGACCATACAAATACCTTATTCAAACGGAAGAAAAATTCTGACTCTAACAAATCATCTATGTTAAAATTATTCATGGTCTTTGAAGCATAACAGCTTAGGTTTCATGGATTAACACTTCAACATTATAGGTCTGAATGATCAAGAATAATCAGTGGATGAAGGTGCAAGATTAATAATACCTACAAATAACCATGGCTCTCATGTAGATATCCATATATTAGAGCAATAATAATCTTTCACTTCTTATTCTACCTTGGCACTTGAGAAATAGTTATCAGTTTTGTCATCAACCTGCATGTAAATGTCAGAATGCAAAAAAGGCTTTATGAGAAAGCTTCACACCTCAATGTCCTCAGCTCCTGAAGGCTGATTCTAGGCTAGTACTGTTTATCCTGGATAGCATCAGATTTTATCTGAGGTCCCCACAATGACAGGTTGTCAGCACCCATGCTGCTGCTGCTCTATCTGTCAAAGATTTTTCCGTCTTAAAAATGCTGAGACAATGCCTATTTTTTAATCCTAAAAGAGTTCATCTTCCTCTGTTCAAGGGGCAAACAGAGCCTATTATGTCTATACAGCTTACTAGAGGTGCTTGTGCAGATGCTGGCATGCATACTTTACTGGGGGCTGGTGTGAGAGAAATGGGAACTGATAGATTTCGCTTGCCATTCTCAGAAAGAAAAGACAGGAATGCAATACAGTGGCGCTTCAAAGCAGGAAAATCTTACATTTTCTTTCTGGACTAAAATTTCATATTCACCCGAGCTCATTACTGACATGTTAGTGGCCAAAAGAACACAGCAAAATGCAATAAGCATCTATGTCAAGGGTAAAGTACAGTCACAGATCATTATCATGAATTCTGGTAAAGAGAACATTATCTACTTTATATATTAGATAAAATACAGACTAAAAGGAAATTTTCCTGCATTTAATGTTAAATATGGACAAAGGTTTCTTTAGTCTAAACACTAAAGTTGTTGGTACAACTTCACAATTTTACAACAAATGGTACAACATGGAATAACTTCATTCAAATATATTAATGTTTGTATTTAGCTTAAGCTTTAAAATCTGGCAGTCTGAGTCCAGTCATAGATATCTATTAGTAGCTCATAACTGTACCAGGATAAAGTATTAAGAATCTAATGATAAAGCGTTATTAATTCCAAAGCGCTCTCACTATCGAAATAACACGAGCAGTAAAAATATTGGTAAGAAGTATTGCTAATACTTCTAAACATAAACATTTAAACAAGCAAATTATGCCAAAAGTCCTGAAACAAATAAGTAATACAGACAAGCACTCTTTCAATATAAATTCAACATTAAAGTTTAGTTCAGTAAGGGCTATGTTACAAATCCTTTCTGCTAGAGCAACTATTCTACTTGCATGAGGTAGGATAATTAATGAATCTGATAATTAGAGAGGCTCTTAGATTTCAAAGAATACTAGCAGATTTGAACAACAGAACTAAATAAATGAGAAACGTTTTTCCTTTTAAACTTGCTTCATATTTTAACCTGCTATAGCTTACGAAAGGTTTCAGTGATGCTGTTTAAAAGATTCAAATATTCAGCAGCTTAAAATATGTATGCATCCTCAAATATGAAATTTCCAATTGGATACACCTTTCTGATCTGAATTGCAACATACAAGATACTCTTCAAACTCTGTAGCCGTAATCAGAATACTTGTAATCATCTCAGACGGCAGCTGTAGTAGCGCATAGAAAATGGGTCTTTCCACAGACCTCACCAAAAGCTGTTACCTAGCATTTTTCCCAGTGTGCTCCAAGAACTGGCTATCCGAGGGCAGACTCAACATTAAAGGGAACACCAGAGCTCCTGTGGTTTTCAGGAGTTTCCTTGCAAGTGGTATCTCAACAGTGTAACAAAGTGACTTTGGAAATAAACACATTTCACACTTTGCCAAGTGTGGACAAAAGCCCAGAAAGTTATTTTTAAAAAATACAGTTTCAGGTGTTTGACTGTTACGTGTTGTCCAGCCTTAGCACGTAACATAGAGCCTGGTCTAAACACGCTTATGTATCAGACATTAAAACAGACAGGTCTAGCGAATACTGGACTACCTCCCAAACACATGAACAGCTCACTTCAGTTTCTGGGCAACCTTTCAACCTCCAGAAGCACAGACTATAGGTCTCCAACTCCCAAACATCCAAAAGCCGAGTACAGCATATCCTACAGTCACTCAGGAAAAGAAACACCCACTTTAAATGAAAGTTGCATCCAGCCACAGATACAGTCCCAAACTCCATTCCCTCACTATCTTCACATCAAAGTACTGAAGCGTGCTAATGCTTTCCAGGACCAGTCAGCTCACTTCTATAGAAGCAGCTGAAGTTCTAGCTTGAGTTGTGACATGGAAAATGTCTGGTAGATGCCTAGTAGACATCCAAATTAAAAATCAAACAGTTTTTATCTTCATTGGGTCTACTAGACTCAGTGGCCATATTAACATCATACTGTTAATATGTTAAATACGTTAAATCAACATCATACTCCTATGAATTATAATCACTAAGCTTACTTTATACATGGACTGGTTACTTCTATGCACATGATTTTTAAAATTTATTAACATCTCTTCTTACAAAGAAAAAAACATCAAACACTCATCTCAGCCAAGGCATCCTAATGTCTTAAATTGTGACATGAAATACCAGCTTCTAGTTAAAGTACATAAGGACGTACCACCACTGTCCTACCAAACTTTTAGGAAAACTGTAACCTCATGACCTAGGAGAAGCCTTCAAAATCCATGTGAAACAAACCATTTTGTTAGACGGTATCTGATGAATTTAAAACTTTTTTTCTCACATCACTTTCAGAAAGTTGTTTCAGACTGACATGCTTCAGAGTTGAAATTCAACTAGTTTCTAATGATCTAAATACATTCACAGCCATTTGATGCCAACTCATTTTTGCACCAATCCTACCCTTTAGCCTACATAGCTTTTCTTTTCCCTAGTGCTTACCTCTTCTGATATATTTATAGATAGCAATCAGATCCCCTTTCAATCTTCATTTTGCTAAGACAAATAAGCCAAACTATTCTACTTGACTTATGTTAATAATTTTTTCTTCGCACCATTCCCATTTGGGTTCATTTTCTCTGACTAGGTGTTGCCAGAGATGCATTCAGATAAAGCTTCATCAATGCCATAAACCTTGACATTAACACTTCCCTCACTACAAAAATACAGTCTCATATTTTCCCCATTTCACAACTCATCACTCTTGCAATAAACCTGTGATTAAGTGCTAGCTAGTTTTATTCCTTCTTCATTACTTCCAAATAAAATGAGACAACAGCAGTTTTATTATTAGCACAAATCAGATGTATTATTTTTTTTTTGCGTTCAACACATCTCCTAACTTCACATTACTAATGAGCTCTACCAGCACAGTCCCGCCAATATCAAGGTCATTAATGAAGATACTAAACCAAGGTCAAACATGACACTGGTCCATCCTTTAGAAATGTGCTTTTGCCAAGAAAGTTTGGATCACATGACCCTTGAGGTCCCTTCCAACATGGTATTCTATGATCAAGCTTCCAGTAGCCCAACAGCTGTGCTGCCGTTTATTTTATAATTTGTCCTTTCTCTACCTTATGTTTTTCCACTACGCTCTTTTACCTATAACTTGTTAGTTTTGCAGATACCTTTGTATCAAATAGTTAATACTCAGATCATGGAACAGACTCTCCTGGAATACATGTCAAAATGTATGGAAGACAGGAAGGTGATCAGGGACAGCCAACATGACTCCACCAAGGGCAAATCATGCCCAACTAATCTAGTGGCCTTCTACGATGGAGTGACTGCATCAGTGGACAAGGGAAGAGCTATGGATGTCAACGATCTGGACTTTTATGATGAAGGTGGTGAGACACTGAGACAAGCTGCCCAGAGAAGATGTGGATGAACCCTCCCAGGGAGTGTTCAAGGCCAGGCTGGATGGGGCTTTGAGATACCTGGTCTAGTGGAAGGTGTCCCTGCTCATTGCAGGGGGGTTGGATTAGATGATCTTTAAGGTCCCTTCCAAACCAAACCATTCTATGACTCTGTGAAATAATGTAATGACATTCAGTAAAACCAGTGGTAAGATCAGGTTTTATTTGGGGAATGCACACAGAAGAGATGAAATAAAAAAGCACAGATAGAGAAGCAGGTCTCAGATCAGAATGGTACATTCTACCTGGGACACTCATGCTGCATTTTATTCCACGTTCCATTTACCTCCATGTCTTTAATTATTTTTTCCTCTAAGGCTTTGCTTATTATCGAGGTCAGACCTGTTCAAGCACTGAAGTGTCAAATTAAGAATTACCCCAAGTGAGACTGCATTTTGAGAAACACAAGAGTGGAAAACTCTAAGACGACTATATTTTTAAAATTCAGGCAATTATTTTTCTTTTTTTCCTTATTCATGTTATTAAAAACCAAAAGACCTGATGTCCTACACCAGGATAATATTTAACAAATTGTCTTAGTTCTCAAGATCTTGTTCATATAGAGAAATAAACTGAAAATATTTATTTTAATCTACATAATCATGTATTTCTAAGTACTTTCAAACCATAAAATGAAATACGACATCCACATTGCCAAACAATTTACAATGCAATGAAATAACTGTATACAATACACACACCAAAAAAAAAAAAAAGAGCAAGAGAAGCTGAAGAGGCCAGGATCACTATGCACTGGATAAAGCCTTACTACCTTCAGGAACACAAAGTTACCAAAATTCTAACTTGCACTTCTAAATTTTTATTTTCAACAATACCACATCAGAAAATGCAGAGTCATTTTGCTGAGGGTTTGTTTGTTTTTTTTTTAATAAGTTAGTTTATACACAGTTATCTGGCTCATCTGACAACAAAAGCCTTGTAATTCGACAACTTTCACACTGGAAAATGTAATACTCATCTAATTAGTCAGTGATTTTTTTTTCCACTTTACACACAGCAAGTTTTCTCCAGCAGCCTTTTCCAAGATGAATTTATAGCTTGTAGGCTGAGTGTATAACAATCCTTTAAGGACTGACGGTCACAAACATCTGGTTAACAAACACCTCTCAAAGACAAAGTTGGTCAGAAAGTAAAACATTTACAAACCACAGTCAAGCCAAAACAAGAACAATTTATCATACCACAATGGGCAGTCAGTGCACTAAATACTCAGATCTATTAACTGATGCATAAAACAGCTCCTCTTGTTCATGGTAAGTTTCTACTTTTCAACTTTGCCTTGAATAATGGTACAGTGTTCATGTATAATACAGTATTTTTTACAGTATTAATAACAATGTATCACAGTGATGAGAACACTTGCTTAGGCTATCAAACAGCATGAGTAGGCATTTTAGACCAATTACAATGTAAAGGTGAGGCTTTTATACCACTGACTACACCAGAAGTACAAGACAGTGAGGTTTGGATAGTGTTTCTCTGTTTAGTGAAGATGCAATGTTAAGTAAAACAGAGTCCTACAAATTGTTGGTAAAGGACAAAATTTCCAGATCTTCACTGCTGTACACCTCTATCATCACAGGAAAAATCTGCTTCCATTGTTGAATCTTAAAACAAATGGCAAACGAGATCTGTCAAAATATAATCTAACACTTATAATATGCCTGACTTGACAAATCAATACAATATCAGTACAAATCCTTTTTATTAGTCATCTTTAAATGCAATCTAACACTGTGGTAGAGATACATTTTTACATAATATCACCTCATAAGAAACACCTGGCAAAAAAAAAATATATACAAAATATATATCTCCCTTTCTCTTCCTCAACACATTCCCAGCAATAATTTTGTGTCTCGATTTTCATTAATACCCATCAACTAAAAAAAAAAAAAAAAAAAAAAAAAAATAAAAAAAAATAAAAAAAAAAAAAAAAAAAAAAAAAAAAAAAAAAAAAAAATCACCAACAAATATTACATCTGAGCCAGGAAACAATGGAGAGAAGTACAGATATATGGGAAGAGTAAACAATTACAGGAATGGATTTTAAAAAAATATGTCAAAGACTACTTGGTGAGCACTGAGTCATTCTACAGGATGTTCAATCTTTGTCATTACTAATACTCAGCCAGTAAAAATATTAACTTAAATGGAATCATTTCAAAGTATCAAAAAGCCACAACTGTGTTAGTAATCATTTACAACCATTTTTTCCCCTCTGCACTCTCACTGTTTAGTTTCAAAAACGTTCCTGAATGAAGATACCAGTAAACTGACATCCCAATCACCTTTTTTTTAACCCATCGTAGAAAGCCAAGACATCATAAATTTGCTGGTGCTTTGAACAGAGTGAAAACAGGCGTAAAATGTGACATAATCAAGACACACACAAATAAGGCATGAAGATCACATTTGAGGACTTCAAACTCTGCCTGGACTAAAAGATATCCTGGGCCAATTCTGGCAACAGACCTTGAAGGCAGGGGATGGATTTAACATTGAGCTATTTTTACCTTTAAATTCCACCTTCTCCATTTGCAGCAACACATAGTCTGTGGCTTTCAACGTTACCAACAGTAGTGTAATGATTACAAAATAATCTACAGTAATATTTTTCTATTATTCAAAATGCATTGAAATCTGCATTTCAGAATGAGCTGTAATATTTAAGTGAACTGCTCTCTGCCTCACCTGCAAAGAGTCATTTGAACATATACCAGCTGATAGCAGATCTTATACACTAACAACCATAAAATATGAATCTAATTAATAAACAGAAATTAAACTTCAACTCTTATATTGACCCCTCATCAGAGGAAAAAATTATTGCACACAGACATGCTGAAAAGTTGATTTTAGTCTGCTTACTTGCTGACTTATTTCTAGCCTCGAGGTAATAAAAAAGGAAAAGTGTGTCTCATTATTTTGAGACCTTTACTAAAGTAACATAACTGGATTTCACACACTTTTAAGCAAGAACTTCAATAAAGCACATCAATTTAGAATATTCAGACATTTTTATAATGTTTGACCATTGCTAGTCAGATACTTCCGATTCACATGAAATTGAAATTCTGAGCACTGTCTACTAATCTTCCAAGGCTCATAAAATCAACTGGTGTTGATTTTCAATTAGGTGTTGCAGAAGCATGTCTTCAGACTGATTTGAAGATTTGGCAAAGGCTTTTTAAAAAGAACCATCATCCAAGACCAGCTTAAATACATGTTACTTAAAATTGCAAGACTGGCTTCTTTGACTTACAGAAGACCCAGTTCCCATTACAATACGAGAAATCTTTGAACTGAAAAATTCAAGTGCTGCTATTTAACTACACAACTGTTTAAAAAAAAAAACAACAAAACACAAAACACACCAAACCAAAAAACTCACAAGGAACTAATTCCAAATTACCATAATCTTCACTAAACTAGACCTACAGACAATTATTATATGCACAAGTCACATGAAAATATGCCAATAAGCAGCAGCAGATGTTCCACCTTCCAAATTAGTTGCTTTTAAGTGTCTCATGTTTGTTTCAGTTCTTTGTATCCAGTCCTAAACAATTCCAAACAACTTCAGATTTGAGAAGCTAAACAAAATGCATTAGATTAAAATACAGAAGCAAGCTAACCTACAGGATTAATATGGATACAAGAACCATGAGGCAAATTCTCATATTGAGTCTCTGAAAGTTGTATTACACAGTGTATATCAGCTGCCTCTTAGTTTCATCACTTTTAAGTACAATTGTCACATCTGCACAACACTCCGAAATGTACTTATTTGTTTTGTGGTTTTCCTTAGGGATTCCTGATGGTTCCACAACCCAAAGAAACCTAGTAATCATAGAAGCAGAGGGAATTTAACCATGACTCCAAAATGCTATCAATGACTGAAATTTCTAGGAATACAAAGTGCTATAAAAACGGGATTCTAATCTGTCAGTCACCAAAGGAAATACGTAATGTGTTAACCATCATGGGACATGCTCTTTAGACCTCCCCCTAAATTGTGTGGAATAAAATTCAGAATACATTATAGACCTTATTTTTGCTAATTGACTAACACAGATTAGGGGGGAAAAAAGGCAAAAAAAACACAAACCACACCACAATCAAGGAGAATTTTCATCAGGCAATGATGAATTTGATGATGAATTTAAAACTTTACCAACAACTCCTTAAGATAAGTCCTATATACTTTTTAATTTAAATCACTGTTTCCGCAGGAGCATATTAACACATTTCACTCTTACCCTAAAGGTCAGCAAGTCCATTACAAGTTCCTGAGGCAAGAAAACCAACAAAACTGTTTGTTTAGTTCAGATGTTTAGACTTAACCTATATCTCTGTTACATACACATCTACAGTAATAGTAAATAGTAATAATGGATGAATGTCCTAATAAAATAACTGCATGACCAGCTACACTGAAAATAATATTTTTTTAAACAAAGTTGTATGATTTGCTTACACTAAGTTACACTTATTCTGAGTCACATATTTTCTTACTAACAGATTATTTTTTAAAATATTACACTCTGAATTCCCTTCTGCCAATATTGTACTCTCCAAGGCAGTACTTTAGAAGTGAATTACTGTCTGTGGTCCACAAACCTTTCTAAACACCTCAGAATAATAAGCAGTTCGAAAATATTTATTGGGAATACACTCAATGCTCTCTCAACAGATAGCTCTTTCTATAGTATATTACTATAATAATATAGTAATAGAGAGTGCTTTCCATGGAGTATTAAGACTGCAGCCTCATTATGCTTCAGATTTGGTTTTTGCTTAGTCTGCTCTACATAAATTTTCCTAATATAGGCATTAGCCTGAAACCAAAGTTTATGCCTAAAGAATACACATTTCGTGCTCTAAGTACATAAATGCACAGCACAATAAAGATCACTGATTGACAATGGCTTCATCCAGACAGAATTTCTAATCCAGTATTTATTCCATATTCCCTGTATCAACACTTTGTTTTGTATCACATAAATATGGCTTACTTCCAGCTTGAAGACAGCTCAACATTTGAAAGACACAGTAGCCTTTTTCTTAAAAAAAAAAAAAAAAAACAGACAATAACAACAAAACAGAAAAAAAAAAAAAAAAAAAAATAAAAAAAAAAAAAAAAAAAAAAAGAGGCATTTTCCACCAACCTGTTCTTGCAATTAGAATGCAGTGTATTGAAATATGAGTGCAGCCAGACATAGCAGCATTTTAAAAACACAAAACAGAAGGGAAAAGATAAATTCCCACTATGGTTTTGACTCTCTCTATGAATGTGCTATTTAAAAATTTAAAAATTGAACCTATCAATAATTTAGTATGTGTGATCAGACAGATTTTGGGTTTTAATTGATTTGATGGATCAACAAAACAAGTATAGTTTGTTAAAAATCTCTTTGACAAACAAGCATTATTTCTAAAAGCCAGAGAAGACAACGGTATTTTGGGGGAATAAAGTGTTCTTCTGTAATAGAAACATTAATTTTAGTTGTCCATTTAAAGACTTTTACATCATAAATTCCATTGTGCCCCTCTACAACAACGAAAAATTAGTCTACTAAAAATAGAAAATAAAATAGAAACATTTATAGGATTAGGCAAGTACATGTGCTGACACTAGTCAGAAAATTTAAAATGTAACTTCAGATAACATTAACAAACTCTAAAAAAAAAAATCCAACATTGCTGATTCTAAATCTGAAGCGTTCTGAGATTTTTCTGAATGACCCTTATGTGTATAAATTATAATCACAGGATACTAGTGAAAAATACTTATTCTACCATGCTTTTCTTTATGCCCCTGCCTTTCGAGCATCACTCATCTTTTGAGGACACTGCCTTTTCACGACTAATTTATTAAGAGAGAAAAACCCCCTCATGATAAGAGCACTAACTGGGACCTATTTTGACAGAAGCATGTCATGCCGGTCACAGTCACGCAGTCAGCATGCAACACCCAATAAAGCAGAAACTTCCAAAACGCACACATTCCTTCATTCCCAAGAGAGGAGCGAGCTGCCTGTTTACGTCCCTAGAACCTGCCGGAAACATAAAAACTTGAGGGAAAGGGTGGCGACTCATTTGCCAGGCCAGGCTGCATCGAGAAAGGGTGCGAGCGCCTGCACATCACCTACTCGCACAGGGTGATGGTGCAAAACCGCACCGGCCCCGCGGGGACACCGGCTGGGAGCGGGCTCTGACAAGTGCCCACGGCCGGCGCTGCAGGGTGGGGGAAAAGGCCAGACCCGAGGGCAGGCTCCTGAAAGCGGGTCTTCCCTCCCCGCACGGCGGCAAGGCTTCAGTCGCCCACTTCGGGGCCTCTCCTACTCGCTACTGGCAGAGGGAGACCGCACAGAGACGGACCAGCGGCCACAAAAATGACAGGAGAGCGACTCTCCCTCGCCGGGACAGCTCCCGTCCCTTCCCCGGGCCCCGCTACTCCAGGGCCGGGCCTCCCGAGGGGAGCGGTGACACGGCAGCGGCTGCGCCGGCACGCAGGGGGAACACGGAGGGGGGCAGGGGACGGACTGGCGCCCCCGGAGCGGGGGGGCCGGCCCCCGAGCGCCGCGCCCGGCAGAGCGGGCGGCGGACGGGCACCCGCCGGGGGCCGGACCGCGGCGCTGCCGGGGCCGTGAACACGCTCTCGAGTCCCCACGGGATCCCAAGATGGCGGCGGCCGAGCCCGTACACCGGCTCGGCGGCGCCCCCCCACTCCTCGACGGACCCGGGCGGGCAGGGCCCGGCACCGCGGCCCGGGGGAGGAGGGGAACCGAGGCGCCTGGAGGCGGCCCAGCGGCGAGGCGAAGCGGAACGCGCCGCCGGGCTGGGCCGTCCCGCTGCCCCCCCACTGCTCCCCCGCGCCCGGCTCCCCCTCACCTTTGAATTTGAGGTCGGTGGGCGGATCAAGCACCAGGATCTGCTCGTGCTTCGCCAGAGCCCCGGCGGCCGCCATCTCGCTCGCTCGCTCCGGCGGGAGGAGGAGTGGGGGGAGGGAGGGAGGAGCGGGAGGAGGAGGAGGGGCGGGAGCGGGAGGNGCCCAGCGGCCGCCCTCCTCCCGCGCCGCCGGTTGGAGCGAGGCCCCGCGGCACGGCCCTCGCAGGCACCCCCCGCTGGAGCCGCCGGAGGGGAGCGGGAAGAAGCGACACCCCTGAAACACGCCCACCGAGCTCAGGCAGAGGCGGCGCGGGCAGCAGGCGTGCGCCGGGAATCGGCGGGAGAGAAAAGGCGCCGTTGGCTCGGCGCTTTGGGCGGCTTCAACGCCGCTGGGGAGCTACCGCTCCCGGCGTGCTGCGCGGCGGGCGCGGGGTGTGCTGGGAGTTGTAGTCTGGCGGGACGCTAAGGGGGCGCAGGCAGGCGGGGTGGGTTCTTTCTCCGTGAGGCTATGGGGAAGGGAGGCCGTCTCGGCCCAGGAGTGGTTTGGCCGACCCTTCCCCTGAGTCCAGAGAAGAGAGGGCGAGCCTGGGCGCCTGATAGGAGGCACCAGAGGGGCAGTTGAGAGAGGGGCAAGGAAGGACAAACTGGGTAAACAGTCCCACACTCCCCATGGCTGCTGAGGGCCCCGGTTTGTGTCTGGGCTGCTCACTGGTGAGGCTTGAGGTGCTGGAACCGGATCGTAGCTGCTATAAGGTACCCGCACCAGGAGGGCTGCAGCCCAGCCTAAAGGCACCCCTGCTGGGCAGCACCTGGGCACCAAGGTGGGTGGGCCCGGCTCCCAAACAGGCCTGAAACACGGCCAAGAATTCTCTTCAAGTAGGAAAGTTGCTCTTAGGTGAAGGCTCAGAAGTATTAACAGGGAGTCAGTATTGAGACTGAGCTCTTGCAAAACCCAAATGAGAAAGAAGAGCCATTATTTATTAGTACACAGGAACATGGGGTGTTTGGCATCCTTCTCACTTGCACTTGTTGTCAGACACAGTGTTTTCATGGTGGGCTTTATCATTAGTACTACACTTTAAAGCAGATGGTGCATCTTGGGATATTTGAATACACAAGTGATAAACAAGCAAGAAAAAACAAATAGCCAAATCCACTTGAACCTTGATGATCCCTGTGTCTTAAAGCTACTGCTGAAGAATATGTCTTAAGGTATCTAATTAAGTTTATGTTCATACAAGGTTGGAGTGCAGGTGATGGAATTGAAGTCAGAAGGATTAACACATTTGATTTTCCTCTCTTGCAATCTGGTGTAGGTATGCTGAGAACAAGTATAGGAACATAATAACCCATTTTAAAAATATATCCTGATAGTAAATAAATTGAAATTACTTAAATACTTTACCTTCAAAATCAGCTCACCATCATGAGACTTGTGAATCACATAATTTCTTTGGTGAATACCTCTGCATCAGCCCCAAGCACAAAGGAAGGGGTTTGATGCCATTCAGCAAGCGAGACCCTCTGATTAAGGCTCTGTCTTGACTCCAGCAGGGCCTTCGCCCTCCATTACGGCTGCCTGTCTGTCTTCCAGGCCTGCAACTGTCACACCTGCCTACGTTAGCACTCTTCTCCATGCCTCTCTTGCCAACAGCAAATACCCATGTGACTTTTAATACTGTTGCAGACTGAAGAAGAAATAGGTGAGAAGTGCTGTAGAAAAGTACTTCAGAGCAGTTCTACCTGGTTGGAATTGGCTTCAATAGGTGGCAATATATGTGGCATATATGTAAAAATGTCGCTAGAGGTCTGCAACTCTGGCTGCAGTTTTCCTGCTACAGACTTATTTTATGATGCACATAAAACAGCACCTTAAATTACATCCTTTATTTACACTGCGATATTTAAAGTTATCATCTGGTGGTCTGCTGGGCTTTGTTAGCAAAACCACTGTTCTGCTTTGTTTATACGTTCTTGCCTTTGGGATCTGGAAGATAGAGGGCTTTTTTTCTGTCCTGGTGTTTTTTTCTTCTTTTGTTAACATAGACACTCAGTTTATTTTAGTCATTCTCTGTTTCTGTTCATGAGTCCACCAGAGATTAAGCTACAGTGTACACTTCTCAGAAATGGTAATTCAGCTCCAGAATTACCTGGTCATTGTGTACCAGAAGAACTTCTGGGTCTCAGCTTGCAAATAATGAAGACATGGGGAACTGTTGCAAAATTCTAAATGCCACAAAAGGTTCTGTCTTTTCTCCTTCTAGTGGGGTTAAAAAATAGCAATGAAGAGTACAAATTCAAACTGAGTTTCCTCTATGCAGATTTAGAAGACAGAAATACCTCTGTTTTCTAATTCTTTTATATGTATCTCACATGAGAAAATCTGAGGAGAACCAGAAGTTAAGATCTCTCCTTAGTATGACAGCACAAGTCTTGCACATTTTCCTATGCATGGCTTTCAGTGCAAACTCATTAGACATGCTTGCGTGATAGATACACCTGACGTCAGGGGATGTGCGCGGGTTGGGGGAGGACTGGGTTAATCCTTGTCACCGGCATATGGAGAGGCAGTGAATGAACACAGGGCACGGCCTCAAGTACGCTGTGGCTCACAGAGGGAGCATCACAGCATCGCTGAAGCTGGAGAGGACTCCAGTGGGGCCATAGTTCAGTTTCCAGCTTGAAGTAGGGTCAAAGCTGAATTCAGGCCAGGTCACTCAGGGCTTTGTCCTGTGGGGTCATTAAAACCTCTGAGGACAGAGATTTCACAGCCTCCCCTGGTAGCCCAGCTCAGCGCTTGCCTGTCCAGCTTCAATCTGCTCATTTTGTGTTATAGCAATGGCAAAGTTGGTATTACGTAAACAAAATACATAAACATCGAGTGGGTGGATTAATGGTAATTGTGTATGAACATGTGTTGTTAATGTAGTTGTTGCTGATGACTGAACACATTGAGAACCTTAATAATGCATTAATCTGTTTTGTTGTGTTTTCTGATCTAATGCTTTTATTTCATCCAGATTGATGTAATTTTTTTATATTAAACAACACCTGTGCTGTTGATCAGCAATATCTGGCAACCTTCCCTAACATCTGCTCCATTTCATTTTAACACTTCATTGCATAGTTCAGGAATGAAATCTTGGATCTATTGCAGTCAATAGAGCTCCTGTCACTGATTTTGATGAGATCATGATGCCATTCCGAAAGCGTCTTTAGTATATTCATCACTGCTTGTCAAAGGATAACATTTGCTTAATCTGAGGTCAACATTTGTGCTGTGT
The DNA here is from genome assembly GCA_013399365.1 of Pampusana beccarii. NCBI lineage: Eukaryota > Metazoa > Chordata > Aves > Columbiformes > Columbidae > Pampusana > Pampusana beccarii. The sequence continues at coordinate 111,718 of VWYH01001498.1, forward strand.
GTTTGCAGATCTTAATGTTTTTCACACTGTGAATATCTCATTTTGGAGGTAGTTTGACGTTTTTTAAAACTGTTTGCTATTAAATATTAAATAAGCTCTCTCTATACCTGAGAAGTAGCAGAGTAGATTCAGTTTTGTAACAGTGTTTTCCACTGTTTGTTACACAAGTAGTTTATTCAGTCCCACCAATTCAGAACTTGAAAATGTCTTGCAATAAAACAATATCACAATATGTTTTGTGATTTCTTGGCATTATTAACGCTGCCAGGAAAAGCAACCAAGTGCCACATTACTTGTTGTGTTAATGGGCAAATTCTAGATGTCACTCAGTGAAGTATCTCATGCATCCTGCACTGCTAAGTCAGTGAATATTGCAAAACGCAAAGTTATAAAGGTAAGAGTATGTTTTAGTTTCTCTTTAAGGAAATACCTGGCCTTTTGGTGCTGCAGTTTATTTTCTGAAATACAAAACTCTTCATACAGCAGGCTCTAGTCATCATTTACTTGACTGATCATGAGTTCCATAGATAATTTTAGGCCCACTTGTATTGTACATCAAAGGTAAAATTGCAGTTCACGCTATTATTGACGATTTTTAGCATTATTCAAATGTTGCCACAGAGTGGAATAGTACATCTTAAAGTTTGTTCAACTAGAGTGTATTTCTTTACCTAGTGACATTATTATGAAAACGTAGAATGCGTGTTGAATATTCAAGTAGAGGGAAGCCAATAGCACATAATGACATTCTCATAAATAGCTATAGCTTAAAAGTTGATGTACTTTCCATATTTTGGACCCGATTCTGTTCTGCGGAACACGAAAATTCCCTAGATTATTAACTTACGTAGGAACAAGACAAAAATTGAATCTTGTCTTTGTGATTTAAGGTAGCATTTAAAGGACTGAATGATTCCTGAGCCAACTTCAAATGTGCTAAAAGCCATTAGTACTTTGATAAAGGACAAAGTTATTAAGGAAATGGATTTTTGAATACTGTTTTCAGGAATTGGTTCTTACTATTCCTGTATTGTACATTCATGAAGGATGTAATGAGACAATTCAATATACAAAATATGGAATGTGTGTGTGTGTTGGTTGTTGTTTGCTGGTGTTGCATTTCTAAAAATGCAGAGACACTTAGTAGCCAAAAATGAAACACACATAGTTGAGTACACAAACATAAGTATGTAGTTGAAACTCAGCTCCAGAAGAGAAATACTATCTTGAAAAATAGACTCAACCTGAGAAGTAATTCTGCAGAAGCACCATGATGGTGCCCTGTGGTCATTGCATCACTTTTCCAATCTGATATTCTTACAGACAACGTTGTGATCTTTCTCAATATTGGTTTGGAGAACTCATCTGGCAACTGGTATTCAAATTTCACCTTTAATTTGCTCTCTTAATACACATAGCAGCTCTGCAATGCTAATTCTGCCCTCAGCATCTCATGAGCAGTCCTAGGAAGCCCTCAAATTATATTTTCACATTATGCTTTGGTTCGGTTCTCATGGGTCACAAGGTAAATAAAAGCAAATAATGTCATGTCGATGTGTGAAAGACAAACACTGTACCGAGACGATACATGACACGTGAAGTGCTTTGCCTCTACTAAGCGCTGATCGAGACGTGCACTGAAGTCCCGTGTCCAGTTTTGGGCACGATCCTTCAGGAAAGATGTGGGATAATTGAAGGGAGTCTGAGAAACAAGCAGGCTGAAACATGGAACAGATTGAAGAACTGAGGTTGTTTAGCCTAAGGAGGGCAAGATTGATTCGTGTGTTCGGTAATAGTCTTCAAATACATTAAAAACTATAGCAAAGAGAAAGAAAATAGTCTGTTTTCGCTTAATTTGAACAGGGTAGGAAGTAATGGGCGTAGACCGGAGGAAGAAGTGATTTAGAGCAGATATGAAGAACTTTTTAAGAGTAAGGATAATTAAAGAAAAAGATTGCCAGTCACTGCTGTTTAAGAACAGGTTAGACATCTGTTGGGAGATATAAATTTAGCTCATCCTGCCTTGAGATGTGACCTCTGCAGTCCTTTCCAGCCCTATGAGTCTATCATTGTGTAAATTCCAGCATGCTCAAAGATTAAACCGATCATCCGCAGTGGAAATGTCCATTCACCATGGGCTGAGCTAAAGTCCATTAAACTCAGGGAGATTTTTTCCAGTGACTTTAATAAGCATTGGATCAGGCCCTAATTGAGTGTGTAATTTGGAGCTGTGTATGGAATTTGGTCCATAATTCTGTTAATGGTATTTGCAAATGAGAAGAATCCAACCCCTTTTCCCAGCATACATTAGTTTGCAATGGTTACAAGAGAAAGTAAACACACGCTGAAGAAGCAGTGCTAAATTTTTCTTACAAAATTGAGTAGAGTTGACTGAAGACAAACACAAGGAGTAGATCTCTGGGGAAAAATTAGCAACTTTTTTCAAGGAAGAACATTTTAGACAGCTATTTTTTTCATCAGTTAAGCAGGGCCAGACAGAAAGAGACAGCAAAAACTATGTTAACAACGCTCTAAAAATAAATGGGTATCATGAACATTAGAATGAAATGTTTGCTGAAAGATCAAATTAACTAAGAGTCTGAGAATGGACAGAGCAAAAGAAGGGGAGACATGGAGAAATTCAAACCATCAGTGGATTCAATCGGTTGCATAGTGACTGATGAGGAAAGATCCGTTCCCCTGTAGTCTGTTACTAAATAATATAACGATTTTCCTCCACTCTGAATGATGAATTAAATCACAACCACTTATGCCAGCTACAGCTCTTTCTCTGCAATTGCACAGGTTTATGTGATCCAGAGGAACACTAACATGCAGAAAATTAAGAGTTTGCAGATTCACAAAAAGCACAGTTCCCATGGGCACCCACAGCCACTCTGCTCTTGTGAGTTGTGTGCATCTCCTGGAAAATTCTCTGTTACCCTTGTCTTGTGGCAGGAAACAAGCATGTGCGCAAAATGTTCCTCTGACAGATGCAGGAAGCTCAGGTTACTACTATGGAGCTAATACACACATGGAATCTCTTTGCTCTTGATTAGTTCATTACCTCTAGGAGTAAAGACACAAGGTTTCCAGAATCATCTCCCTGCTCTATTTTGTTTGTTGCAGAGGTGTTCTGTTTCTGCACACAAGCTTGAACACTCTACCTGAGAGATTGTTTATGAAATATTTATTTACTTTGTATTCGGGAAAGAAAAAAAGAAAAAAAATCTGCATAATATTATTGATGGAATCTTCGACTGCCAAATACTGAATTATTTATAGCTTAATTGTACAAATGATACCCATGTGAACCTGTTAGATTGCAATATGCAATTGATACACTGCGCAAAACCAGGGACATGCCTTTCAGACTTTGTTCTGGTACTTTGGTGGGTCACCTTAAAACAGGTACAAGCACTTTGCAGAGGCAAAGCTGGAACACCCATCAGCATTTCTGAAGTTGCAAGGCATGAAAAGGCCTGTGGAAAGCCTCACGTAGCAAAAGATGCTCTGCCCTGGATTACCCCATGTGGGACCTTTCCACTCCCAATCCATGTGCGCCCGTTGTCCAGTGATCTGCCACGCTGTGCACAATTCCCTGTTGCTCCCCTTCCCTGTGAACAATCCTTCTACCCTTCAGCAGGTCCTACCTACGCTACGGGCACTGCAACCATGGGCACCGCTCTCCACCTACAACTGTCAATATTCACCATTCTCCTCCCCCAGCACCAAAGGAAGGTTAGGAGACTGTCCCAGATCACCCGCTGCTTTGGTCCTGTGCCTACATACCAGTTGCAGATAAATACATAAATAGATGTTTCACTGTTAAATTCATAAAGTTAAACGCTTGTAAAAATTGTGTGAGCATGCCTTTTAATATAGACTTTAACTGTGCAATCACTATTTTAATTCCACAGGTTCCCTTGGTTCAATTCTGTTTTTCAGAGGGAAACACGCTATAGTGCATTGAGACCCTTTTGCTCCCACTCCATCACCCCAAAACTACTTCTGTCCTATTTTGCTGTTGGTTTTTTTTGTTAGCTTGTTTTTTCCCCTTCCTTCTCTCCTAATCCACTTTGCTCCTGCCCCTCTCTTCCTGCTGGCTAGCAGACAGACAGGCCAGCAAGCTTCCTCTCCTTTCACCTTCAAATGAGGCAGGTGTATTTTTTTCCTCCTTTGTCCCTAGTATGAGAAAAAGCAATTTAATATACATTAGTAGCAATTTGGTAGAATACCAGAGTCAGCCACTGCAAACCTGGAATGTGGTTTTCTTCCTGTGCCTGGCCATTCCTTGCATTTTTTTCCCCTCCCCAAGTAAGGCAAATAATAGAAATTAAGAAAATGGGAATCTATAGTGGATCAGAGAGTAGCTTCTATTCATCCACCACTCTCCCTCTCTGGGCCAGAACCAGGGACTTCAGAGGGTCCCACCGCAGACAGACAGGAGATAGTATCTCTTACACGTTGGGGCTCCTCCTGTTTTTAAATACTGTCTTAAGATCTAAAGCACCATATTAAATACCCATATGTCACTTTATTCTCTTGATTTTTGCCTTCCCAGCAATTTTGGTGTCAATTGCAAAGTTATCAGCAAAGAGATATGTTTTCTTCCAGATCACTGATAAAGACACTGAACTGCATGAGCACCTTTGAAGCTGTTAAATAACCAATTAGAAGAGAGTAAAAATATGCTGATGTAGCTGCTAATTGGTTCACGAAGCGTTTGATACAGGTAAAACTGATTTTGCACAGTACTGAGGCTTTTTTTACCAGATTGTCATGCAGTGCTTCACCAAATGACTTAAAGTAATCCATGTATATTAAATCAATACAAGTCACATCTCATTGCTTGAATGCACCTATTTTCCATAAAAAATATATTGATAAACATTACGTAAGCTACTACCTATGAATTAATTTCTGTTTGTTCTGTTTGTCTTTAGTAATATTTTGCCCAGGGTCTATGTAATGCTTGTAATTACCTAAACTCATCACATTCATTCTTTACAATATGCCATATTCACTTTTTATCAGTTATCTGAAATTTTCCCTGTGCACCAGTGTTCGTTCAGAATGAATATGAATGACTCCAAGAGCTTTCCATCAATTTTTGTCATACTCTTGGGAGCATTCAATCATGAAGATTTAAATGTGTTTTGCTTTCATTGATGAACGTTCTCTCACACATATGGTGAAAGTGAAAGAATTTCATATCACTTCATTATTATAACAGAAGAAATCCAGCTTTTCGAAGTAGCTTGGTAAAATTGTGCTTTCTTATCCAGAAACTAGACCCAAGGTGAATTCATTTACACTCACATCAAAGGCAAAAAACAAATAATTGGCTTTTGCTCTTGTTAGCTATCCAGAGACAATCCAATTGTGACAGAAATAGCTGAGCAGGATTTTGGTTTATGCATCAGTAACAGAACTTCTAACCAAGTTAAAATATTGGTTGTTCAATCTCAGGGATGGCTAAGCTGAAAAGATCACTCTTTAGGCAATTTTCACATTCTAAGTTGAGATTCAAAGTATGGCACGTAATCTTCAGCAAATCTTAGGAGGCTTGATCTGGATAGCTTTGAAGGACAGCAAACCAAGGAAGTGCATCGTTATGTTTTTACTAAGTCACATTTTAATTCTGAGAATTAGGCTCTTGCTTTAAAAATGTCTTGCATTTGGGAAAGCTTGTGTATTCCAGTGACATCACACATGGTATTTCTTCGCAATTATTTGTAGTTACTGAAAAGTTAAATGACGTTTTAAATCTTATGTTTGTCTCTTAGAGAATGAACTGGATAGAGATTTCTGAATGACTCAGTTGGGCCACTGAATCAATTTTAACAAATTTCAGTAACAACTCACTGTAAAAGACAGGACAGGATGGGAAGGCTTCTGGCCACATTAGGATTGACCCGACTTCTGATTGTTTCGGGCTGGATAACATAGATGGATTCATTATTAGACACAAGCAGAAGTAATTCGCTTGATGAGATGACCAGAGCAACATCTATCAATTATCTGACTACTTTCCTAGAAACTAGACAGTAGAATTTACTCAAGATGAGATTAAACACTTTTGCATGGTTTCAGTTTTCACCATCTTTGTTGCCTTCATGTGGGTCGAGTAGCTAATAAAACAACACTTGCCTTCATTGTACCATCATCAGATACCAGTTGACGTCGTAAGGAAATACATTTGCAGTTGTCCCACAGGAAAACTTAAAAATGCACAAAACCACCCATGGAGCCTATTCTTGTATGAGGCAATAGAGCAGGCGGTTCTGATGGAAGTGATGAAATTGCCATGGAGGCCTGACAGTGTGGTAATTCAACATACACCAAAGCAACCTCAGGCCTCCAGGCCTCAAAGCCCTGACTCAAATTGCTCTTATTCAGTGGCTTCCTAGAAGGATGGCAGTTGAAGAGAGGATGGATACTTAAATTGGGAGCATTTACCCTGTTGACAGAAGGGTAACAATTCATACTCATAATCAGTCAAAATCTCACTCTCCATAGACGAGCTTCAAGTACAAAAGATACCAGTAAATGACAACTGTGACATTACAGTAGTAATTCTATTTAAAATTGCAGATGACTGCAAAAATTGATAGAGAATTTTTCCATCGCCTCTTCACACACCTTTTTTGACGTGATTGTGTATAAAATCAAGACAGGCCCCCTAGCTCGAAACATGGCTTGCTTACACATGGTTTAGTGCTAGAGTTAGGTTAGGTTATGGTTGGACTTGATGATCCTGAGAGTCTCTTCCAACTGATATGATTCTATGATTCTATATCCAGCATGATCTGAAGATACCAAAAGAAAATCACAAGTTCCTGACTCTAATTTCCTGCCTGTGGCTGCCTAGCTTAAAATATACATTGGAATTATCTAACATCAAATGGCAGGGATCACATCTTCCCTCAAATATCTCAGGGAATGGGGACCTCTCCTGGGTATTCTGGCACCATTTCACAAAAAAAAAAAAAAAANAAAAAAAAAAAAAAAAAAGGCAAAAAAGCTAGCTTTCTTCGAAAGCAAGCCTGTCTGAAGACAGCCTCAATAACTTCAGGCTCTCCTGCACTACCCGAGACATGAGCCGAGTCATCTTGCCAGACAGCTAAGTAACCACTTTCCTAGATCTTTGAAACCCGTAGCTCCCAGACATCCTCACATCGCTGTCACTGATGTGAAACAGGCTTCTCAGATGGAGGCTCTCTTTCTAATCTGGGAGTTGCTTCAGGCCCTGTAATTTTTTAAACTGTGTGTATCATACAAGGAAGGGAGCAATTTTTCTGCCATGGTATGCATCTTTCACTGGTGTGTGATTTGCAGTGAGATGAGGCAAGGTGTCTGAAAGACAGGCCTGCTGACATTGATGACTCGATGACTCACATCTTGTGAATTTTCTAAGGCATTAGTTTCCTCCTGGGTAAAATAAAATAAAAATCCCTCCGTTTTATCTTTCAGTGATGGATGTTGTGTTATTGTAAAGCCTTTATACTCCCAGCAGCAAGTACTTAAGTACCTACTGCATGCTGTGGTTGAATCGGTCGATGCAAATCTGCTTGCATACATTTATCACCACCCCATCCTTTCTTCCACAGCCTTCTCTGGAGCAATTTGACCTTTTTGTGCAAAACTACTCATTCCAAGACATCATTCATCCAGAATAAAGCTTCATGAAAAGATAAACTAGGTAGGCAGGGTGGCTACGTAAGTGCAGTAGAATGTATTAGCCACAGCCCTTTGTCCTGGGCTCCAACTCAGTAACCGGTGTGTCAAGGACCGCAAGAACAGGTATCATCTTTTATTCAGTGTACTTTGTACTATGTAAATTCAGGCATACCCACAGGTAAAGATATGGTATCATTTTTTATAGGTGGAGTCTAGCCACCTGATGCACTCTTAATCTTGTATTTGTTTATGCTCATTTATGAGCTAGGGTTCTCATGTAACGATGGTGTAAAGACAGCTGTACCACGAAATGCCTGTATATGCACCGTTTGACCATTTATAATGTGATAGCCTTTTTACCTCAAATCCAAGTTTTCTATTTCAGACATCACTTTTGTTCCCTTTCTATCACATTGATGGGGCTGTGACCCACCACAAAGAGTATTTTTCAGGGTAGGACATCAGCATGTTGTTTGTCCCTTCTTTTCAGTTCTGAGCATTATTTTCCCACTTCAGAATTTTGTAATCAACATGACATTCTGCCTTTGTTGCCACTTCAAGAAACCTATTTCCCCTCCAGCAATTTCACCTCCTAAAACTATTAAAAAGATTTTTAAGAAGACTGTGGTGAAAAATTTTAAAATAATAGTGTTTCTTTTTCCAGTATCTCTGTCACAAGTAAACAAGTTTCTCTGTTGAAAACCCTTTCCTAGGTCATTATGAGTTCATATTTCCAGCGTATCTCAAAAACCTCCTTTGTATTCAAAACTACCAAGAAACTGAGTCACCTCTATTAGAAATGTCAGCTGCTAATGAGACTTCTGTCCCTCCTTACTGTGACCACGGGGAGAACCATTCCAGAGGAGAGCTGGTTGGGTGCCAGCAGGCAGTTCAGGTTGCCACCTTGAAAGCAAGTTTTCCCTGAGAACCAGGAATGACCTACAGAGCATGGTAAAACTCAGAGGACAAATAGTATCTCTAAAGGGAACGGTGCCAGGAAAGCTATTTCATTCTCATTTGGGTTCCCGCCTGCCTCGAGAAATAGCCCAGAAAATTTTAAGTCTTTATTTTGAACGTCCTTCTTTCTGAGGGCTTTTATTAGATTCCTAATACGCATTTTATGCTTTTTTTTTTTGGTAAATATCTACAGTGCAAAATTATCTCACATGATAAGTGATAAACACAGACAAAAAATTAGATATTTGGTAGTGATTCTAGGTTTGCTGATGATTTCATTTTTTGCAGCGCTAGAATATTGGAAAGGGATTTTGAAATATACTGTGTCCTCCAGGTTGCATCCGTTGCACTTTCTTGCAAAAGCTCTGTGAAAACTTCTGACATGTATTTGTGAGCAAAGCAGCCGGATTCTTTGAAGACGACAAGAAGCAGGGTTTTCTTTTATAAGGTGCTTAACCTATATTTCAACCCCATTAAACAAGCAAAGAGAAACTGTTCCTATCCTCTTATTCGTTTATTTATTTATTAAAAGTCAGTGACAGCAATGGTATTCCTTGCCTCCCACGTCATGTTACATTGACAAAGAGGAAGAAAAATTATGTTCATTTTACTCAAGGGCATCTCTTAGATATGTAAGCCGACTTCCTTATTGATTGGTACTTGTCAATAAGTAATCAGGAGCCCCGGCATTGCCTCTCTCTTTGTCCGCAACAGATAATTTCCCCAGAGTACTCTATGTGCTGTAGGGAAATGGGGATTTAGTCATTAGGTATTTACCTTCTTATTTAAACATGTTGTGGAGGGAGCAGGAATGGAACTGACTAGGTAAAATAAACATGAAGTAAATGGACTTCAGGGGAAATGCATTTTTGTTCTCTAAAACTCTCAGAGTGTGGCAACTGGAAAGGTTGAGTGTTTCATCATAAATAAGGTGTGTCTCAAAGAACTTTTGACAGATGATAAGAAAGATAAAGCTTGGGTTGTCAGGGAGGTTTTGAGAAAGCAAGGTCAGTGCTTTTCAAAGAAAGCTTGTGGTTTTTTTTTTTTAATACTTCAGGGAGTCTCAGGGATAAAAATGATTTCTGGCTGGAGTAATTTAGCAGTGAGAAAAAAAGAAATCCTTCTCAAGCTGATAAATGTTTAATATCTAACCAGAAGCCTCACAATTCTTTTCCACCCTAGTGGTATACTTTCCTGCATTGATTAATGACATCTTATTAAAAACTTGTTCATTGGTGTGACACTAAACGCAAGTTAGTACATGTCTCTTACACTTCAAGTTCTGCCAGTGTACTATCTTCAAGTTTTCACAACAGCTATGTTACAAAACCATTTCAGTAATACTTCTATCGACACCATATGTATTGAAAACACAGTGGTTATTAATGCTAGTATCATGAGCCTGCCCTCACATTCCTACAAAATACACAGCAGTGATAAGTGATAATGCAAACTAATCTGCATCAAGACCCACTTGGTAGTACCAGAAGTGTAAGAATTTTGCAGATGTTTTGCAATAAGAGCTTAATCAAGAATGAAGAAACCCATCTGAAATCATTTTTTTTCAGACATTAAAAAGGCTGCGTTATGTTATATTATGCTGTTACTTATTCCTTCTCATCTTCACCTGCTAAATGCTGTCACCCATTGATTTCACAGTTTCTACTGAAGAGCGTTACTTTTGGACAGTGAGAGCGCATTTGTATCAAGCAATGGAGTTAGTGCTGGTCCAGCTGTTAAAAAATGGATGTCATCAAAACCAGATCTTATCAATGGTCAAGAATCCCTCCACACATGAATGCATCCTATCATTGATGCTGAGTCCTTAGGGACTAACTGGCACCAATTAACAGAGCCATTTGTACAAATACTTTTAGCCCCGTAAGTGTTTTAACGCTTTTAAGAAAATTACCCTGTCGCCTTGTGTAAAACAATGTTGAGGAGGAGGGGAAAAAAAATCGTGCAGCTTACTGTGTTCCTTTCAGGGAAAGGAGGCATTTCACAAAGCTGGTAGTAGCCTAAACACTTCCACAGATTGGGTGAGGGGGTGGAGGTAGGAAGTAGATACACAGACCATTTCATCAGCCTTGCTGTCCTGATTTCAGAACAGTGCTCAGATCACAGCAGGGTGTCTTGTGATGCTCTTTGCAGAAAGACTGAAGCCGCTGTCGTGAAGATTTTGAAGGCTGAAATGTCAAATACTTTAAGTACCACGAGACACAACCTCCAGTCTTCAAAAGGAGAGCAGGAGAGGTTTATTTTCAGGCTAATTGTACAGCTCCCACCTCTTTGGTAAATTCAACTCCAAACTAACCTGAAGCACTACAAGAACACGCTTCCAAGCCATGTAAAACACCTCATTGGCAATGCCAGGACTGATCCAGCGAGGGGCACAGCTGTCTTTCCACACTGAAAGGAAAAACAGCATTCACTTCTGATTTTCCAACACACTGGTAATAGTTAAGTGGGTCTTACTTAGACTTTCCTTGAATTAAGTACATCACATTTTACAGTTTACAGTTATGTACCTGGCTTCATTTTTATTTACACATAGCTGGAGGTAAGATACATAATTTCTTCAATGTGATTATGAATGCTGTAAAGCAGGGAACAGATCCTGCCAGGCCTCTTCAAGTGGTAACTAAACTCACAACCTGTGTAACCCCCTTTGAAATACTGGTTTCTAGTTACATAGAGAAATGGTGTTCTGTGCTGTTATTTGAGTTACTGTGCTTCTTGGGTAGTGGTGTATATTGAATTTATCGTGGTAGTTAGAAAAGCTTTACGCCAAAAACCTGCTTTTCCTTAAAAAAAACCCCAATCCTTTATTCCTAGTCTTCATAGTTGTGGTAACAAGTCTGAAAACATGAACCAGACAGTGCAAAATACTTCTGGTGAGTTTAAAGACTTCTTGAAAGAATAGCACTAATAGGCATGAAATACCGCATGCTTCTTAAGGGAGTGTTAATTCTTAACTCCTAAAGGCAAGTTCAAGGGACATAAAGTAAGAAAAAAAGTTAAATGTACCACCAAAAAACCCCAAAAACATACAGAAGAGAAAGTGTCTTATGAGCCATAGTAGTCATGGTTGCTAATCAAAGCAAGTGGTAACTGTAAGCTCACTTTCTAGTGACAGCTACTATTCTGAATTTCCAGACTGATCCTGGCCACTCTTCTAATGGATAAATCAAGTAACTTAGCGTAGGGATTTTCAGATAATCTTTTTCTGGTTTTTTGAAAATCCACCTGCACTGCAGGATCCCCTAGGAATGCATTCGGTTTCTGCTAAAGGCAGCCCCTTTTCAAGAGCAAACGATGTGAACAATGGGACCTATTCTGCTTTATTGAAACCAGAGACATCCCCAAATCAGAGGTATTTAAAACATTTATTAGCGTTAATCATTGTAGGTTCAATAAAACACAAAAACTACATTTTAGGGCAAAAAAATACTATTAGGTATGATACAACTAATATGTAAAACAGAAGATAAAAGTATGAAGAGATTGCAGCATCCCATACATGAAGCGAGTGGGTCCAGCCCAGTCAAAGCCCTTATATAAACAAAACAGAGGAAGAGTACTTAGCAGGTGATTTTAAATGTACAATTTATTACTGACTCCGGTTTAAATAATTGAGGATAGGATAGTAAAATATATCATCACTGTACTGAAAAGGTCTGATTACAGTCAGAGTACTCGCATGTATAATCTATCTGATCACGCTTATTACTGCGTGCCATGAAGGATTAGTGAAGACAAGGGATGACAGGTATTGATACAAACCCATGTCACATTATAGCACTTTACATGTACCTTCTGTACCATGAACAAAAATAATATTTTTTTTTTTGAGTGTAACTTTATTACTTCTGAGTCCCAATTCTTGGATAATAATGGCCTTTTTTAGATTTCTCAGTCTCTAAACAAGCTTTTTCTATCATATGCCATTTTCACACGTAAGAATGGCGAGTCAACAATTGTACCTATTTGTATCTCCATCTTCTCGCTACCTTTGATCCGTAACTTTAAGTCCATAAAGGTGAAATGACCATTAACAAAAGAAAATGTACTTACAGAATACAATGTGCAGTATATCAGAACCAGACATAGTGAAAAAACACTACATGTCAGCCTAAACAACATAAACCTGTACCTATATACACACACATATGCAGAGCATATATGAAAACTAGTTCCTTCATCATCTTGTTTTTAAAACTAGTTCATGACAAGCCAGAAAAGCGAGTCACCCCCCCCGCCCCAACCAGACAGTCACAGTCTTGAGTCACGGTGCAAACCAGCTCCACCAAACACCCTGGGCACTGCGGCCCGTGTGCCAGTCCTGCTGACGGCTCCCTTGACAAAAACCAATCTCGGATGAATCCAGCGCCAGCTGCACCAACCTAGCGCTGCAGCGTTGTTATTAGAGCAGATCGGCTACAGAGTCAGGTGCTCCTGTACAGTAATTTAGCTTTTCACCGGCCATTGTTAACTACTAAGAAGAATTCTGGTTGTTGCTGAAACTTCCGACTCCGAGTTTGGTTTTTTGGTATGTCATCCTTCTGGCTGTTTATAAAGGGTGGCGGTGCTTTCGAAGCAACAATAGGAAGCAGAAATAGTGAATTCTACATTTGAAAATAATAATTTTAAGAACAGACTGTTCCTCCAATTGAAGAGGCAGATTAAAGCTGCGCTTTAGGTTTGACGGACAGCAGAGAGGGAACATCCCTGGCAAAGGTGAGCTCTGTCTTCGAAGAAAATGTGAGCTGCTCTGCACAGCACAGCGGCCTGTTATTTTTTCACCTGTGACTCAGCGATCCCTACTGCAGCTCACCGTAACCCAAACCTCAAGAACTTAGTCAGAATCCTTATTCATTTAAAGCTTGACTAAAAAGCAGAATAAGATGATTTAAATTTTGGCCACCAAATGCACACGTATCTTTGAGCCTACTTTGCCCGCATTTCGATCTTAAAATCTGCCAGAGATCCATTGTAGCAACTTCCCATTTTAAACTACTTTAACATATAACTCATAAACCTGTTCTGATTCACATACAGCTCAATGCCAGCTCTGAGAGCTGGTTGCTCAAGACAATATCTACTCCATCCAGATCAGCATCAATTGCCAGTTCTAGCAGAAATTAGAGTATACAAGGCACTTGCAGAATTGCCTTACAAAGCTTTCAGACACCTCTAGTAGCGTTTGGTGAATTTTGAGATGCCACGTTAAAAAAATATACGCCACAAAGATTTATGAAAGCTTAAAAATCAGTTATGCATAACTATTATAAGTTGAACTAAAATTTATTACACCTTTAAAAAAGTTGGTTTGATGTCACCTTGTTTTCTTGCTAACAGGTCTAACCTTTTACTGGGTTTAATTTAGGAAGAACCAGATCTCTTGCAGCATTGAGTCATAGATCCCATAAATTACATGGATCTGTGGTGTTGCCAAGTTTTATATTTCTTCAGTGCTGAAGGCCAGGTTAACGTGTCCCTCCACAGCCAGGTGAAGGAGCCAGGCACCCCTGGCAGACCCACTTGTACTATGATGGGGTGAAATGTTCCCTGAAGGAGCCCATCTCCTTCCCCAACTACTAACAATGATGATTGCTGAATTTTCACTTAAATAACCTCAGATTAGCTGTAAAATAGTTGCTGCAATGAAGCAGCGACGTGGATCATACATCAGCACGGGTGACAACTGAAAGTTTACCCGAAATATCCTTTCTCATGATAACTGTCTGAGTCTGTGTATTATCCGAGGGCATATTTTCAAGTATGCGTGCTTTTAAAGGAGTCTAAAAAATCTGAGAAATGCATTATATGTGAAAAAACAATGCAGCTTAGATTCTTAGATAAAATCCAGTGGGACATTTCCCACCTATAACTACTTCAAGCTTTCTGAAGACAAAGAAAGGTTCCTGTTGATTTCATCTGGCTCTGTTTCAAGCCCTAAGAAACAGTGCTATTTTATCAAAGCGATCTCACAACCAAGCAATAAGGTCTGGTTTTTATGTATAAACACAGTAACCCAGCTCTAGCCTGCCTGTTCATGATTTATTGTGGAAAGTTGTTTTTCCCTTTTGTTTGCTCTTCCTAAGTCCCCCAACAAATGTGCAGTGAGCTTAATTTCCCTCGTAAGAGAACAAATTCATGTTGCGGAATGCAGGCTGGGCTTTGGTTTCGAAGCCTGCATTCTTACCCTAGATCAGATTTCCAATTAAATCGAATCCCAATTGAATTCCGATAAAAATTCAAATGCTGTCATCCCAGTCATGCACATTCATAAAAGATGGAAGTGGAGAACACACACGGTTTTGTATTATTTCTAGTTTATAACCACCTATTGGATACTTTTTTTCTACACTGTATTTACCACTGCATCAAGCTTCAAAGGTTATCATGCGGTGGTGTGTCTTCCATACCTCATGGCCAGGTGGGGGAAGAGACTACTCCACAAATTCACAGAACTGCATTTGTAAAAGAAACGCTCTGGTTTGTTTTATTAGGCTCCGGCCTTTAACCCCAAATTTTATAGTGTGCTCTCTTAAGCTGTTTTTGTACAGAAACATCATTCTTCCAACTTGAAGGCTTCTTGGAGTGCTGCAGTGAGACCACAAAGGAGTGGGGCAGTGTGGCACTCACCTTTACAAACCAGGGAAGTGGCATCTTTGAGCAGGAACAACTGTAGTCTGGGGCACAAATTTGGAGGAAACCTGGTAAGCAGTGGATATTAAGCTGGCATTTATGCTCTTTTTACAATTTCAGTAATTAACGAAGCCCACACCCTGGAAAAGGAATCAATCCAGGCAAAGCACAGCAGCTGCATCTTCACTTCTTTCCAAAGCACACTGGGCACTGCATGGGGTCCAGCAGTTTCCTTCATGACAACTCCTCCTTTCACGTACACAGCACCTCCTGACACAGATTTTGACTTCTAGCCTGTAAAAATTGCACTCACTCATCCTTTGGATCCTTATTTTTTTTTCTATTCAGCCAATTCAGTCCATTTCTTGCTGATGCTTACTGAAAGTGTGAGATGAAGCTACAGATTTAGAAAAATACAGAAGCAGAGTCCAGCTAAAAAGATGGCAGAGAAACTGTAAGCCAAAATTCAGGTTTTATGGTTTTTTTTTTTCATCCTATTATTACTGAGAAAACTCTAAAAACATGCCAGGTCCACTTTGCAATGTAAGAAGTTTTTGCAGCAAATCTAAAATTTATATATAAAAAGATCTTTTTATTAAAAAAAACCAGTCATTGGCTTAAATGGAGAATCAGAGTACTTAGACGCTGTAAATTTGACAGGATATTAGAGAGGATTTTCCAACGCAGTCTTGCAAAATCCCTTTGAAGTAAAGCTTTCTGCTTCTGATCCTTGCATTATTGCTCATGGGAAGTACTGAAATTACTGCTTTCAAGATAAGGAGCCACGTCACTGAGATCACGAAGTCCTTTCTCCATCAAAAAGCAAATGGTGCTGTTTTTCAAGTATATCTAAAAAGATCAAGTTGGGTCAGCAGCACCGCCTACCCGTCTGTGAAGTCTGCTTTCCAAGTTTGATTGCTCCATTGTTACCGTTTTCATGAGGATCTAAGGGTGGGATTTGCCGACCTGAAACACATGAAGAGACAATGAATTCAATTTTCCTGATGCAGTAACAGCACAAGCAGATGCAAGTTAGGATGATATAGCTTGCAGAAGAATTACATCTGTGAAACTTAACCAGAAAACAACTGTCTCCTGTGTACCTTGAATCTTTTTCCTTGTGTCCTGCTTATGAAAGAAAATTTTCACATTTAAAAAAATATTTTAAATATGGCTACTGAGAATGCATGAAGTACACTGAAATTGTTACCCATATATTTAAAACAACAGTTTTCTCACTGAGTACCTTACAACTGAAAAAGAGAAAATTCTCAGCTTTCTCCTAACTCCACTTAAAGGTGAATGGTGCTAATTTAACAAGCTTTTGCCTGTCCTAAATCTGCATGACATTTAGTCCTTGTACACTTGAGTTTTATGAAGCACTGTAACTAAACACATGCTGCCTATACTGGGAAAAAAAAAAAAGTGTTCATTGAATCCCTCCCTCCTTTGAGGGGTGCCCATGTTTTTCCAGTTGACAGCTTTGATTACTTACCACACCCCCACCAAACTCTTTCTGACTTTTTAATCATCTTCTGGGCTGATTATTTTAAGTATTTGAAAGAATTTCAGCCATCACAAGAAAGCAAGAAATCTCTCCCAGGGGCAGAAGGCACTGCTCCAACTCCCTCCCCTGCGTGCCCTTTGAGGGCATTTTTTGTCTAACTGCCTTCCTACTCATGGACAACACACAATGTGCTTAATAATGAGAATTATAAATGGAAAACCAAGATCCTCCCAGGATCTATCCTCTGTCTCTGGTGTGGGCCTGGCTTTCCTGTTAAACCCATTGAGTCATCTCTCCATCAGGATCTTGAAGAACTAACAGCCATGGTAAAGTACTTTCTCATTACCCTGTGGATTTGCTGGATTTTTTTTCTGAAGGTATATCTACTTTCTGTTAATTACTCCTGGTTGTACTGTTACCTGTGTTAAATAACAAGAGTTAAAATATTTAACATTTGTTCGTTATATGCCACTTTCAGAGAGCATAAAGTTCCTGTGAACAGCTCATCATAATCCAGGTAGATTTTACAGTTTAGATTCCCCATCCTTTGCTGCATTTATTCACAGCTCTCTCTTCTTAAATGTTCTATGAATTATGTACATATGTTGAAGCGAAAGTCCTACAACCTACGAATTACTTGTGGGGTGGTGGTTGTGGGAAGGTGTGTTAAAAGCATTCAGGTAAAATCCAATCTCAGTGAAATCAAACAGGAAAACTTAATCTGTACAATTTGTCCTTAAATTACCTTTGGTCAAGCCCATTAAAACTTCACCTCTCTTACTCAGTCAGTTCTGAACAGGTATGTTATAATACAACAGAAGTGTGACTTCTGAAGCAGATAATCTTGGGTGTTTGTACAACTGAATGAGAGAGGAAAAAATTCCTTGCATTACTAAGGTAAAGATACTGTATTTGGTCCAGAGTGAGAAGCAGGTATCTTGAGGGCTGAAGCATGTGTAAGCACTGACATTACAATGCTGCACTCTACTCGGGTCACTAAAATATCATCTTCACACCCTGCTTACATTATATTTGGACTTCATGTTTGTACATGCCCTTCCAAAGTAAAATAAAAAGCAGAACAGGTGGTTACAGACACAGTTGTTACATGCATTAGTTCTGTTGGCTTTTGTTTGGAGACAAAGAGAACCCACTAATTCTGAAAACTCTAGATAATATGAAGAATGTAATATCTGCGAGATGCTTTCCAAGAACGTTAACACTGTTGTTATAGAGACCTGGAGAGAACTTCCGCATTAGGTACCTACTATTTCCAAAGTGCTTTGAACTCAGCCCCAGCTAAAATAAAACCCTGTCAATCTGACTCAGAGCCTAACATAGCTAAAAAAATTGGACTCCACAAACATGGTTTCCACTAAGCAAATACTCTCTAAACATTTGGTTCTTGTAACAGCAAGTTTGGAAGAGGAGAGGTTTAACGTGCAAACTAGCTTAACCTTGATTTTAGAAGTCCGCATTAAACAACTATGTTACCTCTACTTGTTTTTCAATCTGCATTTCATATTCCTTGTGAGTTTCAAGTCTTTTCTACAGTACTCTTGCTGTGTATGCAAAGAAGTAGGCAAGCTTATCTTCGGGGCAAAACCATTGCAGGCTTCAAGGTCAGCAAGCACTTTGTTCAGTTCAGATGAGGACACACTATATGTTGTTAAGAATCACCTTGATTTATTTCTTTTCTCAAAATGATAAAAACCACAGATAACAACTACAAGAATAAAGATTAAAAAAATCTCTAGCTATAGTATGTCTTGATTAGTTACTCTGGCCTTTTAACTTCAGTACTGTTTGTCATTAACTAGCCATGTTTTCTGCTGTTTGGATACCCCTCCTGGAATTCAATACAAGGAAATAAAGCTTTAAACAGTCTAAAAGTTGTTCAAGTTTGAGATTTTTTTAATACATGAATTTGCCTTAACTTGTTATTTCTCTAATTACCAGATTTATTAAACCATCAAGTTTAATCAGTTTAGTTTTAGCAAAAAGACTTATTCCTGCCCGAGCAGCTTGTACCATCTGATGCACAGCTGACAGGAGTAACTCTCTTGAAGCATAAAACTCAGTTTAACACCTGAGAACCAGCTCCACAGCAAAAGATAGAGTGACTTTTTCACCAAGGGTCAGGGGAAGTGGATAAAAATAGTCAGAAATCTGTCTAACTAATTGGCTCTCCCTGGGCCTCCTTGACAGCTGGTTTCTCAGAGAAAGGTTTAAGAAGCAGCAGAACGCTAAGGATGAGCAGGGAAATGCTGAACCTGTATCTACGTTTATCATAGAATCATAAAATCATAGAATACTTTGGATTGGAAGGGACCTTCAAAGATCATCTAGTCCTGCAATGAGCAGGGACATCTTCAACCAGATCAGTTTGCTCAGAGCCCTGTCCAGCCTGACCTTGAATATCTCCAGGGATGGGGCATCTACCACCTCTCTGGGCAACCCGGGCCAGTGTTTCACCACTCTCATTGTAAAAAATTCCTTCCTCGTGTCTAGTCTGAACCCTCTTCTACATCAGCTCAATCACTATTGCTGTCTAAAAGCACTGTGATCACCTCACCTTGTCATTCATCTCGTGATAAATATGGCAACAATATTGCGGATACCCACTCAACCTAGCTGTCACTAAGTCAAGATCAACACAGGTCATAAATTGAATTAATTTTAGAAAGTACATACTCATTTTAAAAGCATTTCTCACTGACATATATGGTCTTTGTTCCAGAGCAATAAAAATACTTACATATTAGATAACCTACAGCATTGTTAATTTATGCTATTTCTTTCATGCAGTCAAAAAGGAGCAGTAGTCCCCTGATATCCAGTCCAGCAATTCTCATGCTGAAGAAATAAGTAAGACAACTCCTCTTCATACCAATGACTGCTCTGTTAAGATAGAGTCAGCAAAAAAGGTCCATGAAAGACTGAAGTTGCCTAACTTAAAAGATGACAGACTAGACCACAAATAGAGTCTTTTCTCCATTTTGCAGAGCAGGACACAGCTTGCCAAAGATCACCAACAGCACATCTTAGGATTCCAGATGAAACAGCCAGTCACACAGAAAAAGTGGATGTGCACAAATTTATCTAAGAACTCTGCAGCTGAACTGGTGAAATGAGAAACTTAGGGATATACTATTATTGAGACAGTGTAAAAGTTCCATATGGTTCCCATTGCCAATATTTCTATGGAATGAGGTCTGCTGACTGCAATTTTAAAACTTTCTTTTGCACCTGTATCAAGTAAATACCTGATTATATATTTTAGCTTCATTTCACTAATGTTTAGACCATATTTCACAGATTTTGTGCAACAAAACTATTTGTAAACATGCACCTCCACCCATTCACACGGAGGTCTCGGTGTCCTCCACGATCTCACTCCAGTAAACACACCACACCACGGTGTGTAAAATAATAAGTGTCAAAAGAGACTGCTCAAATGTAGGGTTACAGAAATTGTCATGGCTCTGAAGCGAACCATCCAGGTTAACAGGTGGGAAGCACTAACTAAATTGCATCTCCTCCTTTCTGGCATGTTGGGGTTGGGCTGAGGCAGTCCAGGATGAAGGTCAGACTCTTCTCCAATGCCTGGTAGCATTCCAACTCCTGCTATTGAATCTGAAACTTGTTAATGTGAAAAGATTAATCAGCACTCTGGGAGCTGCGGTTTTGAGAGTGCCAGAGGCAAAGAGATTGGGAAACGGGAGGGTGGGACAAGAGGTAAACAAAATGGGAAGGGAGAAAGAAAAACGAAAACTGGAGCAGGGAAGCAAGAGAGACAACAGGGACTGGGTGACAGATCTGCAAGCTGAACTTGAAGGCAGGCAGATGGGGATTGCTCTGCTGTAGCTGGAAGCACGATGCATCATCACGCTAATAAAATCTGCTATCTTTGTTCCTTTTCGAATGCAAAGCTCCAGCTACAAGCTTCCACTAGCTCAGAAAAATCAGGCTTGGAGTTGGGGTTTTTTGGTTTTATTTTGTCTTGTCTTTTTTAACATGAAACTAGTTTCATCATTGACCTGGACAAGACTGCCTGAAAGGTTGGAGAAAGCCTCAAAACTGAGCATAAGGAAAAAAACCCGCAAGTGTTTACTATGCTGACAAAGGAACAAACACAATAGTGCATTGAACAGACACTTGTTTAGTGTGGAAATGGATGGGATGTGATCAACCTGAGCCGGCACATTCAGATGATAAAGTCCACATCCAAAAGAAGCGCAGTTCTACTATCTAACACAGCTACAACAATTTGTCTAAGGGGAAGAGGCAAGACATCACAGTGCTGCATGGTGCCTTTTTGCACATTTATCCCATCTGTTCTCTTCCTGAAAATCACGTACAACTTCATTTTTTTGGGGGGGGTGGAGGAAGGAGAGATTTTCGGTAGTGGAGGATGTGAAATCCACGGCTCACCTGAGGAAAGGCAGACTTCTTCAAGCAGCAATACCACAGATATACAATGGCCAGAGCCTCCTCCTAAAATTGCTAGCTGTATCCCAGCAAGGCAAGACCCTGCAAAGCATCGCCCTCTATAAACCTCATTAATAAGGCACAGCCATCTGTGGAGACACGGCAGAATGAAGGAGGCACATCTTACCCAACAGTTTCAGCATTTCCCTATCAGACTCCTTCTGCATCTGCAGGACCTGTGACAGTCACGCTTCTTATCTCCCCAAATACCCCTGGAAAGCAGTTTGACTGGCATTTTAGAAGTTACCCATGTCTCTCACATGGTTTATAAAGCTTGGCCCACTGGCCAGTCTGCATTTTCTTTTTCTCACCCACAATGGCAGCAGAGCAGGATTTCCCCAATGGACAGTGCTGACTGCTGTTTACTTCATGTTGTAAGTTTTCATGCAAGGTAGCACATGTTTACTCTAAAGGATATTGCATAACTAAACATAGTTAAGTTGCAATTATTCTAATACTTCTAATAGCATATCTAACAGCACTTCCATGCGAGAAAATAAATGCGTTGGGTTTTTTTTTCCCTTATTTTTTTTTTTAAAGCAAAAGCATAGAATGCTGACACAAGTTCTTGCTAGGGGAAGCAGCAATACAAGTAAATTTTGCTTACTTAATTAAAATTTGCAGGAAAAAAAAAAGTCTTACATGCATCAAAGTAAACAACATAATACCTAATGACTTTAATTGCTAAGAGATCCAACCTTGATTTGAGGTTCTGCTGTAATTAACTTCAGGCTGTTTACATTTACTAGTTTATGTTGAAGAGCTCTCCTGTGGTTGGAGAGAAACCCAAGACCTCACAAGTTTAACTTTAGGAGTAGTCCAAAGAAAGCTTTGCTTCATTTATGAACATTTGAAAGCAAGAGGAAAACTAAGCCTAGAATACAGGGAGCATGAACTGTAAATAACATAATCTCAAACGTAAGTTAGGGCAACGTTTTTCCATAGTTTCACAGCGTGTTCACAGGTGAACACCCCCTAAAAAAATTCAGTTGTGGGCTTGGGCTGTCTTAAAAACGGCGTATGTGAACTGCTTTGTAACATAAAAGTACTTGCTCTTCTTAAAACATCTTTCATAGGTCTTCTCAAAGTAGTTCACAGATACCTGCAAATCAGCAGATAACAGGATGAAAACCACCATGTTCATCATTCACGAAGCCTGAAAATTGTACGTCTGCAATTCCATGCACCCAAATTCATCTGAGTCAGTGCAAACATCAAATGTCTGCTGGAAAGGATCCCTCCCCCTTCCACAGACATTTCACACATTCCTCTCTCGTTTCTCCACTATACAACTGGTTAAACAGTAAACTCTAGAGACTGATTTTTTTTTTTTTTTAATCTCCCAGTATTTCTAGGAAACAAGTATTTGGGTTACATTAAATATTCAATACACGAGCTGCTAGCAAGGCATCGAAAATCAATAGCTTCGTGCATTTATAACTGAGCATTTACCAAATGAAAGGTTGTATCTTGAGACTTCTAGAAACTCTCTGTTCTAATTCTCAAGCCTCGTCTAAGAAGAACATCCTTAACTGCATTTTTTAAACATAAGCCTCTCTCCGTTTCGTAGGACTAGCATTAGTAAGACTGAGCATGCTAACAACTCTTTACACATTTTCTGTAGAGCGATTCTGATTATTTCATTCCTCACTTCCCTCTCATCCTCAACAGAAGATGATTAAATGTTCCATCTTGCCCCCTTAGGTAGCACAACAGTCCTCAACATCTGTCATGCTTCAAAAAATACCAACCACATCCTCGGCTGCATCAAAAGCAGCGTGGCCAGCAGGTCAAGGAAGGTGATTGTGCCCCTTTACTCTGCTCTGGTGAGACCCCACCTGGAGTCCTGCATCCAGCTCTGGGGACCTCAGTACAGGAAAGACATGGACCTGTTGGAGAGGGGACAGAGGAGGCCACAAAGATGACCAGAGGGCTGGAACAGCTCTGCTGTGAGGACAGGCTGAGAGAGTTGGGGTTGTTCAGCCTGGAGAAGACTCTGGGGAGACCTTATTGCAGCCTTTTAGTACTTAAAAGGGGCCTGTACGAGAGATGGGGACAGAGATTTTAGCAGGGCTGGTTGCGACATTTTAAACTAAAGGAAGGGAGATTCAGGCTAGACATAAGGAAGAAATTTTTTGCAATGAGTGTGGTGAAACACTGGCCCAGGTTGCCCAGAGAGGTGGTAGATGCCCCATCCCTGGAGACATTCAAGGCCAGGCTGGATGGGGCTCTGAGCAACCTGATCTAGTTGAAGATGTCCCTGCTCATTGCAGGGGGGTTTAGACTAGATGATCTCTAAGGTCGCTTCCAACCCAAACCATTCTATGGTACTAAGATTTATTGTTTTGTTTAAGCACAAGTTCATTTCATATTTCACTTGTCTAGGTATTCCTCAGAGGCTTACTCGTCCCAATGCCTGTTTACCTTTGGACTTACTGATGGAGACTGGTATTAACCTGGGAGGTACAGTCTCGGCTGTATCATTTACAGAAGATAGCTTTTATGTAATCATCTCTTTCCTATCTGGGGCACCTTCACGCTAAGGTAACAGGCAATACACCCAGGCTGAAGAGAAACAGCTGGCATGCACTAGATTTGAATAAGGTAACTAAGGCTTATTTGAGTTGTTAAATGAACGGGTGTCTGAAAATTGCAAGGGTGTGATTGCTATTAGATGACAGCACTCTTGGGGCAGCTTGTTTAGTCATTGAAAACCAGGTGGTTTTAATGGGTAAGCTGCCTGCCAAAACCAGGACACCTTCCCAGTCACAAGCTGCAGACAGTGGATTAAAGCCCCACAACCAGGAAGGGGTAATACAAAACCAGTATGACTCCCGCACAGGCACAACTTGATACTGTATTATACTGATATCGTATAATACATTCCTGGCATTTTTGCTGCTGGTGAAGTATAAACCAGTGAGAAGGAACTGCTGTGTCTATGATTCTTCTAAGGCTGGGAATAAAAAATTAACAACATTTGATCCTATACTCAGCTATTAAAAAAAGAACTACTGGAACACATGAAAAACCACTGCCATCTCAAGCCCTTTTTATGTCAAAAACCTTTCAAGAAAGACATTTTGAAAAATGTAGCCTAAGTAGGGAATATACAACTGTACTAAAAATATTATTTTCTTGTTTATAGAGAAATAAAACAGCCACGTGATGTTTCACAATCACAGCAAGCCTTCAGACAGGTGATGCTAAATGTAACCAGGGTAAGTGTAGTGAGTGGCTTGCTGTCTGAAATCACAGGGGTATAACAGACAGCCAGGAGCTGCACCCCATCATGCAGCTCAGGGAAAACTCTCCAGCGCTGAGAATGCCGACTTTGCCGACTCTTGTGCTCGTCTGCTTCCTCGGTCTTATTTGCCTGAGTACACCAACTGCAGAGTCCCTCTCTTGCCAGGTTTGCCCCATCTTCAAAGAAATCAAAAACTTTTACTTATTCCAGTCTTCCACGTCTTGCATTTTCTCGAGAAGAAATAAGGACAATGGATTTGTGTTGAGGCTGCGTTACCAAGGCATCCCTCAAAGCAGTCAAATCCTCAAAGACTCAGAGAAACTTACTAAAAATCTTTTAAAAATAGCGTGATATAATAACCTTAGAAATGAAGTGATCTGTCTATAATCTCTATAATTTTTCCAAGATTTATCTGGTTGTCAGCAAAACATCCCAGATCCCCTTTTATTTTCTGCCTTCTTTATATCATTTTGTTGAGTAATATTTTCCCATTATACTGTTTCACTCCGTTCATAATATTTTCCCTGGAAAACAGACAGTTGTTAGACACCTTAGGAAAGAAAAATGATTATGCTAAAATACCCCTGGGAAACAAAAAGCATGAGCAAGCAGGAGGTGAATTTTTCAGCTAAATCAAAATGTACTCTACCCTTTCTGTTTGGGGCATCAATTTCAAGAAGGTTTTTAATGGAGAAATTCTCCATGCATGTTAGAATATCCTTCCAAATCCAGGCTGTAAAATATGCAACACATATAGTCTGCCTTCAAGATCCAAGGTAAACAGAAATTGCTGCCTCCCTGCTCAGAGGCTGTGGAGCTGCACCATGCCCTTCTACAGCAGCACAAAGAGAAGGGCACGAACTCTCAGGCAGCGTGAAAGCAAAACTAAAGCTGCAGCCTGACTTCTAGGGCACCACACAAATAAAGTCAGTCAACAGGGTGGGAGACATGGCCACAGATGGACTTCATACACTGAAAAGGCAGAAATGCTGCCATGCAACTTGGGCATAAACAGACTGTTTTGGGGAAATTGCACAAAGATTGAAGTGGCATAAAACATCAGAAAGTTATCCATACCCCCTCCACAGTCACAATCACACTAATTAATTCTCCTACTAATTAAGCATTTTTTACTTGGTTTCCACTATATTTCTATAAACACACACTACCAACTCTCTCCTTTCTCTCCACCAAGTACTTGATAAGGTCACGACTACATCCACCGAGATCAAGTATTTCTATATATAGAAATAATTGCCTGTGGAATTAAGTGCACTTGCCTGGATATCTAGTTCATACTAAACTTAATTTAGTTGATTTTCCTCGTCTATTATATCCATTATTAGGGACAGTGTAAGCTGCCAGCTGCAGCACTGCCTATCAAAGACAGAAACTAATTATCTAATTACGTGGCAAGGATGAGTTCCTCTGTGAGAACATTCACAACCATCAGACACAGACAATCTAGTAAAGTATCACAAGGAAGAACCGGTTCCTCTAGACAGCCATGTTACACACTCCTTTTTTAAAAGAGGTAAAAGAAAGGTAGCATATTCTAGGAATACTGGTTCTCATTAACCATTTCAGATATATCCCATGCAAGTGAACCAAATACTTGAACAGGCCCCATCTCAGACAAAGTGTGGTAGATAATAAAAGCTGATTATGAATATGTGAAGTAAAATAAAGACTTCGGGGAAACAAACTTGAGTTTCTGGATGTGCTGTCTCCTAGGCCTCTGCACCCTAAAACAGGGAGAGAAGGAACCAACAGGAGTGGAAGAGGATCAAGTCGTGGAGCTTTTAAGAAACCTCAACAGATACAAGCCCCAGCATGGACACTTTCTCCTACAGCATCCTGGTATATCCAAGTTGGGATATTATGGTTTAGGTAGGCAGACTGTTAGATTTGTGAAAAATTGGCTGGATCATCAGGCTTAAAGGACAGTGGTTAACAGTACATATCTACCTGTAGGCCAGTTATGAGTGGAGTACCTTGCTTAGTAACTTTCACCAGTGGCCTGATGGAGGAAAAAATATGCACCCACTTCAACCCTCAGATGATACCCAACTCAGAGGCACATTCAATACCCTTGAGGGCAGAGCTGCTGTCCAGAGGACCTTAGGCTGGAGAGAGGAACGAGCCAACAGGAGCCTCATGTGGTTCAGAAAGCCCTGCTTGTGGGAAGGAAGAGCCCCTGGCTATGAGACAGGCTGGGAACTGGCTGCCTGGAAAGCAGCTCTGCCAAAAGGACACAAGGGCAGCAAGGTGAGCACGAGCCAGCAGCGCACCCTGGCAGCAAAGATGGCCAACAGCATCCTAAGTCAATACCAACAAGAGCCAAGCCAGTAGATCCAGTGAAGTAGTTACCCCCTTCTAGATACGGCCTAACACAAGCTCAGTAATGTGTCCAGCTCTGGGCCCCACAATACAAGGAAAAGGTTGACAAACTGGCGCAAGTTCAGAGGGGGGCCACCAAGACAGTCAGGGGTCTGGAGCACTTGCCCTGTGAGGAGAGGCTGAGGAAATGGGGCCTGTTCGGCCTGGAGATGAGATGGCTTTGGGGGATCACCAAGCAGCCTGTCAGTACCCATGGCGAGGGCTGCTAAGAAGACAGAGCCAGGGTCTTTACTGAGGTGCATCCAGGACAATGAGTGATGGTGGCTATGAATTAAATCAGGAGAGGTTCCGACTTGATAGACCAGGGGGATCCCACTGCGAGAACTATTTAAACACCGGACTCAGCTGCCCAGTGAGGTTGTGGAACCTCTGCTCTCAGGCCCAGCCAGACAACTGCCCAAGCAACCGTGTCTGAATTCACTGTCAAGTCTGCTTTGAGCAAGAAGTTGGACTGAAGGTCTCCTGAGGTCCCTTCCAGCCCACAAGGTCCTTCTCACTTGCAGCCAGAGACCAAAACTGGAACCCCTAGAAGGCAAAATGAACAAGACGTTTTCTCTTCTCCTCCTGAGAAATGTCAGTCTCATCTTGTTTAAAAGACCCTGAGAGAAAATATTTTTTTAAAACGGATTCCACTGCAATGACTATTTTCTCCTTATCATAGCCCTCCAGGCACATTTCTCAACGTTTAAGTCTTTATCAACATGATAAGATCAACAGTATCGCCTCTACAGCAGGCTCGGGCTGAAACAGAAGATGTGACCCAGGTCAGGATCTATATACAGTTTAGAAGGAACAGGCTTGCCCCATATCTACGATGTTTTGCTCTGGTGTATTCAAAGTCATCCTTAGTTTACATCTGCATAAACAACAGCCATACAACTGGCGCAGTAGATTTCTTATGTCCTTGAGAAGGAAGTTTTTAAACCCAAACCAGACAGCTATTTTCAGAAGACCTTCAAACAACCACAACTAAATAAATAAATAAAGGGAGCCTTTACTTACTTATTCCTTGAAAAAGTTCTTCAATGTTAACAGCATTCTTTGCACTGGTTTCAACAACAATTGCACCTATAGATTCTGCATATTCTTTGGCATCCTTCAGAGGAACCTCCCTACAAAAAACCAAAACAACAACAAAAACATTCAATATTTTTGGGGAAAAAAAAAAAAGACAACCAAACAACCAAAACCCTCAAACAGCCTAATCAGAAAAGCATTAGTATGCTCCTCTTCCCTGCAAAAGTAGTACTATCTTTCTTCTTCTTATGGCATTTAGATCATCATATTCAAAATATCACCAATGATCGATCTGCGGATTTCTTGGCCTTGCTGCTGAACCTATGCCTTGAAAAAAAGGAAGACAATTTAGATTACAACCTTATTTGTTTTTTAAACTTGAGACCAATACGAAAAGCATCAAAACACTGGAGGAAAGACATAAAACTCTGCTGATCCAGGCAGCATTCAGCACCATTCATACCAAGTGCTCAAACAAGATACAGTATGACTGTTGTGGAAGAAAACAATAAAGGCATCATCTAAGTGTTTGTGAGAGATTCCGAAAGAAATATGAAAGCCGCTGACTCCAAGCACATTGGCAAGAGCAATCTGGGAGAGCCAGAGTCACTGGGGAAGACCACCATTCTGTGCCATGGTACCAAAGTGACACCATCTTAAAACCACTGGTAGAACATCCTAATTTTGTAGCCAATAATTCATACACCAAAAGCTGGTAAATGCAGTTTACAACATGCAAAAGACCTCTGCTTCAGACACAAAGCAAACCCCATGCTGACCCTGTATCTGCCTGAGCCAGGTGGCAAAGATGAACCTGCCCGTGTCCGCTGCTGCCTCTAACCAGCACTATTCCGGATTTTTGGGCAACAGCTCAGAATCGGAGACTGGACACCCTAACAGGGGATCAGGGGATCCTCATGTTGAAACATCAGGCTGCCAGCACTACTTTTCTTCTAGTTGTTCAATACAACAGCTGGTGTATTTTGTGTGGTTTTACAGCCGTCTGTTGCACGAGCAGAATTTGCACCAACTCCTTCAACCCCAGCTCTGATGAATCAATACAGAGACTCCTCGTACAACTTCCTCCTAGTATGAGCGCCTTGGACTTTAACAGAAGGTACCCAGGTGGAAGCACAGCAATGCAATTGCACAATTAGTTTATGGAGGTATATATTTTAAATAAATCAGATCTGCTGCTCATGAGAAACATGCCGAGAGGCAGAATAATTGTCTCATTTATTACAAATGTTTTTTTAAAAAAATTAGCCTCCAATTCCAGCATCTGGATTCAGAGCTTGTTTCCATTACTTGCTTCTTTGCATTACACGTCTTTTTATTGTGGAAGGCACCGGGAAGGAGCATTCTCCTTACTATTTCTCAAATGGCACCTTGGCCTTTATTACAAAAGGTACCACCATCTGCGGATGGCCCTGGAAATAAGAAAAAAGGAACTTAACTATATAACATAATATTCAGACAACAGTAAATGAAGACATTTGAGAGCACAGGGTTATGTAATGAAGTCTTTCGACTTGCTGTGATTTAGATGGGAAAGCAAACTTTGAGAATCAAGGAAAAGGTAAAACAGCAGCAAGTGACAATATTCCAAGGAAGCATCATGAAACTTCTTAGCCTTCTCTGATGACATTTCTAAAGGAAGCCTATAAATGTCTGCAGCATATGGGCAATAAACATCATGCCATCCAGTGCTGCTGACACCCAGAAGGCTCTATACATCAAGTGGAGCTATCATAATCTAGATGTCAATATTGCAAAGATGCCACCTTATCAAAAAGGAAAAGCACAAATGCTTGAACTCTAAGCTGAGACGTGAATACATGGAAGATAGAGTGAGGAGGGAAAAAGACAAAAGCCATCAGTGGAGTGCTGAGAAATTCTTATTCCAGGGCTACAGGGAAAGTTAGAGGAATAACTATTCTGAAAGATGACAATCATTTCATTTTACCTTTTCCAAATAGTTCTATTGATTCCATCTCCATTGAGATTTTCTGAATAATTACTGAATAAAGAACTATTCTGGATGCATAGAGGAAAGATCTGAGCATGAAATTCTGCAGAATTCTCTTAACCAAGGATCTGGCAATTTCCAGTGAACACAACTTGTTAATAAGGTGCACCATATTTTTAGGGAAGTAAACACTTCTTAGTTCCTGTTACAATTACTGACTCTATAATGCTCAAAAAATATTTTGGACACTTAACATTTTAACACTGAAGTCTCAGTTGCTGTCTTTGAAACTACTTTAATGACCTGTCAGAAGGACAGTACACATACTAAAAGGAAAAGCCGACTACTGTTACTTAAAAGTATGCTGAACACTCAACAGTACTAGGGTTGATTGTACTATAACAAAAATAAGGATTTATACTAAACAAAATTCCCTATCTGTAGAAATACCTTCAAAGTGGAGAAGAAATCTACACAAACAGAGTGCCAAAAACTGCTCATAACCCATAAACAGTAAGAAAAGCAGCATGACCGTTGTGTGTCCCAAATGCATGTTGGCCACTCAAATTCAAATTTTAGATGCTAAATGAGGAGGGTAACATGGCCAATGATTTTATAACAAATAGCAAGTCTTCTCCCAGAGGAAAATAATCAGTTCTTATTGCTTCCACACACGTGTCCTTACATTATCTCCTACAGTCACAGAGATGGTAGAATCAAATCAACTTGGATCTGGTCAGCTTGTCCTCTTTTGCTTCTATTCACATTGGTCTTAAAAGCAGCTGCCTCTCTAATACTCAGCAAAACATCTGCCAAAAGTTCTACAAAACTAGACAAAGATGCCAAAAATGCATACAAACAGCAGCTTGCTCCTTTGTGCTCACATCACCTTATTTTTAAATTCTCTCTGCCCAAAGGCATATGCATTTTCTATTCACTGGAAATAATGTGATAAATTTGTGACACATTTCACTTAAAATAGTTTTTAGTGAAGTCAATCTGAAACATAAAGCAGCCAGAGAATACAGAGTTTCATGCATTGCATAAACAATCAGATTGCTGGAAGAACTGTGAAAACATATCACGTACAATATAGTCTGCTCTCCATTTGTCCACCAAAATCTCTTTAACTGGACATCACCGGATGACTTTAGAAAGAGAAAAGGCAGGCAGAAAAAATATCAGCATAGAAAAATCCTCAAAACTGTTCATAATTATGAAAAAAAAAAAGAGAGAGACATTAGCTCACTGAGGACAACGAGCACCATGCAAATGCCAGAACATTTTGTGCACAGAAGAGCAGTACTGGCTGAACAGGAGTAAGAAATAGATGATGAGCAATCAGTAAACGACAGGTAGCACTTGAGAAAAACGTGGTAAGAAGATTACAGTGAGTTTGTGAGAAACCCCAGTATTTTCCCAACACTTCTGTGGTGCAGGTTTTCCTTCATGTCCCCAGGTTAACCTGCCCCTGGTGGAACAGCATTTAAAAGCTTGCTGCCATGGCAAATCCGACCAAAAGCAGGGGGAGGGCTGGTTAGGGATTCATTTGCTATTAGAGTCATTTGGCACAATCTCCAAACTTATTACCCTTGATTTAATCAGGCAATTGTATTGCTGTGAACACTTAAGTTTAAAGTTACTCTCAGGGCAACTGAAAACTCCAGTTTGTGCTAACTGGTTTTGGGGTTTACTATTTATAATTGTCCTTTCCTTTTTTTTTTTTTTTCTGTTTCACATTTGGAAACCTTTAGTTTCGTATTATGGGACTTGGCTTCCCCATGTTGACAGAAGATGCCAAAATATACCATCTGTGCCCCCAATTCTTAGCCTGAAAGAAACCAGGACTCTTCTAGCACCAGGGCTTGTTCAGGTCTTACAGAAAGAAGCGACCCACAGTTTTGTGTCAGTTCATGGCTGATGGGGTGGGGGAGGAACAAAAAAACCCCAAACCAAACCCAACACAGTTCGCTTCTGGAAGCACCACATCACTTACTTAAGTTACACAAGTGCTTCAGGGCTCTGGTGAACCTGGGCCAAACAATGATATTAACACAACAGCATCCATGAGAGCCTGTGAGGTCCTAAGAGGAAAGCATCAAATACGGCCATTGAGTTGAAGCACAGTTGAAGGAAGAAATAACACAGAGTTGTGGACTGACACAAAAGATCACTACTGTACAGCAGAATGTGCTTCCAGAAAGGATAAATGCGAATCCAAACTAGAGCTAACGAGCAGAAAAGTGACTCTAACTTCATTCTCATGCCAAACAGCATCATCTTGGCTCTGCTGTGGGAGGGCAGATTCAACCTTTCCCTCTTTTACCCAGGAGGTTCTTTGCTTCACAATGGTGACACAGGTTTTACTCGAAGTTATGCTCCTAAAAACAACAAAAATACACTTTCTACATTCAGTATTATGGGACAGTTTCAGTTGTTGCAAAGCACAAAGTACAAATTCTCAAAGCTGCTCTGTGAATAACATTCTTCTACCTCAGGCCCACCCTCCTAGCTCTACACTGCTGGTTTTGTTCATTGCTTAATACATTCTGCACCTTTTAACATGAACAGAAGGAAAAAAAAAAGAGAATACTTTTCCATTCCAAATGATTCAGCAGCTAAAGGGTGTAGATTGTACAAATACACAGGAAGGGCAGTAAAAGAGCTTAAAAAAAAAAAAGCATATAATTCAAGTTGTGCTGTTGCTGGTGTGGTTGTACACTGGGAAAGACTCAATACAGCTGACCAAAGTGATATACTATTAGAACAACAAACTGGTTATCTGACGGAATAAAACAATATAGATACTGCAAACAAAGCAACAACAAAAACTGATGTATTACCTGATATCAGAGAGATCACATTTGTTTCCAGCGATGGCCATTACAATGTTTTCAGGACCGTGTTCTTTTAGTTCTTTCACCCATTTCTTCAAAGTATGAAATGAATCCTAAGTTGGAAAAATAACAAATAAGATAACAGCCTCATATCTGTTGATTTATTTGCCTATTTTTCTGTAGTTAGAGGAACACAGTTTTGACAGTATTAATGCAATAATAATTTTATGGATCACAAGACCAGAAGATGTTTTATGTAATCTGCTTTTCAAACCTTATGTCATAAGACTTCCTCAAATTAATTCTTGCTTGAACTTGGTCACTTCCCCCTTGGCCACTCCCCAAAGTAGCACTAAACATTTTTCTTAAAATTTCCAGTGATTAAGAAACTACCAGAGCTCTTTTAAATTCAGTTAGTAGCTAATTTCCTTAACTTTTAAAGTGAGCTTCATTTGTCTAATTTTAGCTTCTGCCTGGTGGATTACTATATTAATCACGATTCATATTTTTCAGTAACATCCAAGAGAAGTTTCAGTGGCCCCCTCACACGAGCATTTCTGAATCTGTGACCTGGTAAACCTCAATTTAAATCATTATGAAACCAAAGAAACAGGTGACAATTCACACGGCTTTTTCCTTCCACGTACAAAATTCATAGAATCACAGAATGTTTGGGGTTGGAAAGGATTTCTGGAGATCACCTAGTCCAACCCACCTGCTAAAGCAGGTTCACCTATGCTAGATGGCACAGGAATGTGTCCAGGCAGGATTTTAATGTCTCCAGAGAAGAAAATTCCACAACCTCTCTGGGCAGCCTGTTCCAGGGCTCTGGCACCCTCAAGGTAAAGATGGTTCTCCTCATATTCAGATGGAACAGCCTGTGCTTCCATCTGTGCCCATTTCCCCTCACCCTGCCCTTGGGCACCACTGAAAGGAGTCTGGTCCCATCCCCTTGACATCCACCCTTGAGATATTTATAAACATTGATGAGATCCCCTCTCAGCCTTCTCTTCTCCAGGCTGAACAGACCCAGCTCCCTCAGTCTGTCTTCATAAGAAAGACGCTCTAGGCCCCTAACCATCTTCGTAGCCTGCCGCTGGACTCCTCCAGTAATTCCTTGTCCTTCCTAAACCAGGGAGCCCAGAACTGGACACAGTACTGCAGATGTGGCCTCACCAGGGCAGAGTAGAGGGGGAGGAGAACCTCCCTCCACCTGTTGGTCTCACTCTTCTTAATGCACCCCAGCATACTGTTGGCCTTCTAGGCCACAAGGGCACATTGCTGACTCATGGTCAACCTGTTGTCAACCAGAACTCCCGAGTGCTTCTCTGCAGAGCTGCTTTCCAGCAGGTCCACCCCTAACCTATACTGGTTCCTGGGGTTATTCCTCTCCAGGTGCAGGACCCTACACTTGCCCTTGTTGAACTTCATGAGGTTCTTCTCTGCCCAGGTCTCNACTCCTGGGGAACCCCAGTAACTACAGCCCTCTAACCAGACTCTGCACCATTGATCACAACCCTCTGAGCTCTGCCCTTCAGCCAGTTCATGATCCATCTCATTGTGCTTTCATCCAGCCCTCACTTCTTGACCTTGCCCATGAGCAGGTTGTGAGAGATGGCATCAAAAGCCTTGCTGAAGTCAAGGTAGACAACGTCCACTGCTCTTCCCTCTCAAACACTTTCTGATGCCACCTACCTTTTAATAGCAAATTTTCTATTTCTTTACACTAATGAACTAATAGCATTAAAATCACTTTTTTTCCTAGAGATGGTAATTATAATTATAATGCATGGTTGAAATTACCATTAAAACTCAAAGTGAGCTCCCAAATATATTATAAATCACTTTTTCCCGTTTCAGAAATGCACATGAGAGTTGTGTCTAAATCAGCAATGGCTGTATCAGTATCAATGAAGGAAGAGCACTATCAGTCAATTGCGAAAAATTATACATTCTACTTTAATGGTGAATGCTGAATATTAAGCATCAGAAAGAGAAATACACTTTGATCTTCCTCTCCTATATTCCCCTCTTTATTCTGTGAGCTGTTCCACATAAGCTTGGAAAAAGGCTGGCAAAACAAAATTCGATTCTTACAATGCATTACAAGATCAACTTAAGACATTTAAATTAAAAGTAAGTATCAATCCAGCAGGATTCACTCTTCCTCATCTTTTCTTGGCAAATTAGCAAAGGAGAACAGTGCCTCTTTGTGCAACAGTGGCCACCATCATCAGCCACAGATCATTACACTAATGCACTGGAGAATCACTTCAGCCCTCTCAACCTCGTAGTAAATAATTCAATTGGCAGGAAAGGAATAAAATGCAAGTGAATTGTCATGACCATCCATCCATGAACACCACCTCTAACTCAGCTTTATCAGCAGGGGTTTCTTTCAGAAGCAGTGGAAGAGGCATTCAGCTAGAACCTCCTCTGCCTGAGAAACCAGCAAGAGCTGTTTAGGATCTGAACACACAATTTTCATTCCAAATGAATAATGTTGAGACAAAGGTCAGAGACTTATTCTTTCACTGCTGGTTTCAAAGTTAAGACTTGAGCCCTACAATACAAAGATGAGATGATATGCTTAGTTAAAAATAATTAGTTTTTAAATCAGTAATATACAAACAACCTAATTTCTGTTCATTTGATGAAGCAGCTAGCTCCTTTTTGTATTAGAAATTGAATCCATACAGAGAACACAGGCGGTGATGGGAGTGGCTATTGCAGGATATCATCCTGGCTACCCAGCGAGAGGAAAGCCAAAGGAACTTCTACAAAATGCAGTCTCTATCATTTTATCTGGACAAAGTTTAAAAAACACAGAAGCTGGACTTCACATGTAGCTTTTGAAGGCAGTTGAACACCTCCATGCAAACCTACCCAAACTACTGAAGCATATAAGCTCCACTGATGTGAACAGGAATTAACATATAAATACTTCCGCAGTTGCGAATTTTACTCTGGCCCAAGCAGAGGAGTTAAGACAGGTGAAAAGCATACAGAAGGTCTTACCTGCTTGGTGATATCATAAACTATCACAGCTGCTGCTGAACCTCTGTAGTACATGGGAGCCAAGGAATGAAACTGTTAAAACATAACCCCCCACCAAAAAAAATCATTAGTAATTCAGAATTATCATACTTTCTCGGGTCACAAAGACTTGCCATGGCAGAACCACTGCCTTTCTTTCATTTCATAGAGAACAGACATCTTTGGTGGCTGCCCATCTCTAATTTCCCTTAATTCCCAAGGAAGCAGAGCTACCGTATCTCCTGCCGTGCTTCATCCTGCTGGATTCACTCCATCAGCACTCACTGGTTCAATGTGTCTTTTCCATTACAGGGCATGGACTCTGAGGACAAGTTTCGACGTGAAGATCACCTGCACTTGGAGGCCTACCTAACCCGACAGCACATACATCCCTTCCCCTGGCAAACAGCAGTGTTTTGCTCTGTAGACATAACAGACTGGATTCAGCTTTGGTTCAATTTTTATAAAGCAATGCAAATCACTTGTATCTACTTAACTTGTCAGAAAACTCTGAACACCTGTCATGTTTAGTTATCCTATACTATGACGGATATTTTTAGAAACATGGTTTCTTGCAGTTTAAGCTACTCTTCAGCTTTTTGTTTCAAGGGAAATATCCTTTACGAAAAAACCCAAAACAACAAAAAATACGTTTATTATAACAAGAGCTTGCCAATGAACAGCATAATTTTCATAATTTACCATGACTAAGGAGCTGATTCAGAACTTCAGTTTATAATTACATAGAGAAAGGAAGTCAAAAAGCCCTTCTGCTGATTCAACTAAACTTAGTCTTAAGCAAACCAAAAATAATCTTTCTTGGAAAATACATTTAGTCTTGCTGCACTCAGACAGCCATTTTACAATTTTTTATTTGTAAAGTCATCTGCAAAACCTCCATATAAAGCTGAAGCAAATAACTGAGGTCAACTTCTAAATAAAATACATTATGAGGGCAGGGTATGAATCTCACTGCCCAGTGAACATGCACGGGTCCATGTGTTACATTGCAAACTTCTGCAGATTTACTGCATGCATCTTTTTCTCAGAACCGTACTTAAAGACCGAGTATTTAGACCAAGCAGCCTCCATATGTTGTGCTGTTTCACATGTGATGTATAAAGTGAGTTATTTGTAATATTGGTTCATTTGCTGTTTGTAAGCTGTTTATCACAGATCACACACTCCAGCTCAAGACTGATACTTTTTCTTAGAACAGTAAGGATGCAAAGCAGCAGCGACAGATGGTCAAGGGAGCGAGGCAGGTGGGAGAGCTCATTAATAGGAGAAAACAGCAGGAAGGAGGATGAGAAAAGAAAGAGGAATCATTTGAGAAGGTCTGAAGAAAAGGGATCAGCCAGGATCCTGAGGGAGTTGGGTAGATGCGCGTCTTCCAGGCTTTTAGTGTGTGGCTTTATTACTTGCATGTTTAATGCAATAAATGCTTTCCAGAATTTCTAGGCTTCCATATGATGACAGAAATTTACAGTGTGTTGTTGTCAAAGTACCCTGGAAATCAGGGACCTTATCTGTGGAGGATAGATCTGACCTTTCATGGTGTATGCACATCCCTCCTAGCCTGTAAACTCCTGGAAAAAAAAACCTACATACCCATCACACATGCTGATTTGGTTTTCATCTAGATTACGAGGCATTCATGAATTTACAAAATGCTCTCAGATAACAGTAATCACACTTCACAGGAGCCATGCAGTTAAACTCACATGCTTCAAATTCTTCCAATACTGGCCCAGAAAGCACACTGAGAAGCTGCATGACATCTTGGGAATTTCTCTCCCTTTTCTTTTGACCAGGTGACAAGAACACTTGCCATAATAGCTGTTTCACTGAAGAATATTGCCAGTGTTAGGGCCAGAAAATAAAAATAAAAATAATAATTTTTAAAAAAGGGGGCAAACAGAAAAGCAGACCTCTTTCACTGGATGCCAGAGAAGTATATTTTAATGGAACCAGGATGCTAACTACCATTTTGTGGGTAGGATTAATTTTTAGCTGGATTCCTAAACCAGCTTGTGCATCAGATATGCACCAGGCTTGGCCAAAAGGAAGGGGTGGGAAAGCATGGCTGAAAAAAAGGAGGAAGGACAAGACCACTAGAAGCCAGATTCACATTGGTTGATTTGACATTCAAATAGGTCTGCGCCTACAGAACTACTCCATGCACAACTCTGCTGGTACAGTCTACTGCCACTGTCAGTTTTACTCTTTTTTTTCCTACAATGAAAGCAAGAATCCTTTTAAATCGGTGCAGGTAAAATGCAGAAACAAAGAAAACTCCATTTGAAACATCTGGGGATATTAATTTATCACCTCAACAGCACGTTGCTTTTTAGTAACAGAAACACCGAACTACACCAAACTATGTATGACCTGCTCCTTGTGTCAAGAAACATAAAAAGTGGTGACCAGAGGTGCAGCATGCAGGAAGAATGCAGTTCCTCTGCTATTTAAGACAAAATAATCTACTTGAATACTCTGATTCCTCACAAGCTTGGAAAGAGGGAGGGCAAGATCACAGCAAGCTAGGCTCGGAAAGAAAACAGCCTCTGAAAGGCACTCAGGCTCAGTAGTTGTTGTTAACAAGCAAGTGTGATCTCCCTACTCTGCTGAAAATCTATTAATATTCACTTACTCAGTGGACAGGACAGTTACTTCTTCCTTCATGATTCTATAGTAATATTTCAGCCATAAGGCATTTTAAAAGGAGAAAACACTCCAACCGTATTTGGGCATGTATCTTCAGGATTTTTTTTTTTAATGTCAAGTGATAGATTTCATCTGGCATCTAAGTTTATATTCAAGTTTGGATAAACCCGACACTCAAGATTTCATATTTTACATTGGACAAAGTGACCAAAGTGAGATTATGATGCATCTTAATGGAATTTCCTATGGTCTGTGAGGAAAAAGAAGTACTTTGAAATTGTTTAGGAACAACTGAAAGTACACTTGTAACAACTATTGTCAGTTACCGCAGTACAGAATATCAAACCAAAATTAAACCTCCTTTGTCATTCTTTTGTACAGTCTAATAAACAAACGTGATGATACACTACGTCCCAGTCATAAGACATCACTATTGTCCACAAGAAAACAGAAAAAGACTCTTTGCAACACTGAATGTATCAAGAGCAGTTGAAAAACTATAACTCTGAGTAAGTTCCATGATCTAATAACAGGCTCTTTAAAAAGGTGGTTTATGAGCACGGATTTTCCAATATCACAAACATACTAGTAAAAATATTATGCAAATAATTATGTTTAGTTGATGCCTTTTTTTTTCTTTTAAATCAGTCCCCAAAAGCAAACTCCTCTTGAACCTTTTCCTGGCCTAATTACCTGGAAAAAGAGAGTCATGCAAAATTAATTAAAGGGATACAAAATACTAATGTGCACATTTTTCATCTGCCAAGGACCAAATGTGGGACAGACGCCCAAAACAAGCGACACACAAAAAAGCAGCCACAAAATTAAATCTCACAGGACTGCCTTCTGCATTATAAATTACCATGTCTATAACCTCAATTTTATAGCTCAGTATTTCTGTATCCACTAATTCCCAAGAAAATTAGCAGAAACAGGAGCAGCTTGAGATTGGGCATGAGGACAGCTCTGCTCCTCCAGAGGGGCCACCCAAAGCCCTCAGGCGGCCACCCCCGGGGCTCTGCCACAGGGACACCCAGGTCACAAGCCCACCTTCCCAGGGATGCCGGCCCCTCCGTAACCCACAACCAAGCACGGAGCTCTGGCAGATGTCACCCCTACCTGCAGCCAGCAGCACCTCACGTCACCTTGGGCAAACAGGGAAATAAAGACCCCCAACAGCCGTCTGTCTGCCAGCTCCAAGCATCACGGGTAACCACACGACTAACCCATTTCAAAAGCTGATCAAGGTCCAGCCTAAAATCACCCATTTGTTTCCATGCGACTCCTACAGGGATCACATTAATTTGACAGTTAATAAAATTCTGAATTCCTAATGACTGAATTATTTGTAACTTAATTGCACCCTGAAGTACTAAAATTCAAGCATCAATGCTTGCCTTGAG
Organism: Pampusana beccarii; assembly: GCA_013399365.1. Lineage (NCBI taxonomy): Eukaryota > Metazoa > Chordata > Aves > Columbiformes > Columbidae > Pampusana > Pampusana beccarii. Next base: position 151,583 of record VWYH01001498.1, read on the forward strand.
CTGAAATATGAATATAGAGCAGTCTTTCAGTCTTAACTTTGCCAGTCTGCTAAACCAGGCTCTTCTAGACTGAAGAGAAGGTAGCAAGGAGAAGGCAGGGTCTAATTGCCTTTCCCTGCACCTTGTCCAGCTTCAGTTCGTCTTTCCTGACTGCTGGTGACCAGGTTTGTATGCAGCGCTTTAGACGTGAAACAGCATTAACTGCACTTCCCCTAACATCTAGCACATTTCTCACAGCTGCATCACACACACAAGATCATCCTTTAACCAGTAAATACATTCACAGTCGACTTTCCTTCTCAGTTAAAAAAAAAAAAATTAAAAAATCACAACTTACAGCAAACACTTTTGTTGGCAGTCTAAAGGTACAGGGACTTGCTACTTATACTACTGATTTTCATCCCCACCATTTCCTTCTTTTATTCTACCATCTTCCACCATGTCCTTCTAGTCACCGGGAAAACCTTCCATCTTCCTATCACAAGTAAATCGTCATTAACAGCTCACCTACTGTGGAGAATTAGAAGTCATAGAATCATTTTAGTTGAAAAATACCTTTAAGATCATCAAGTCCAACCATTACTTAGCACTGCCAAGTCCACCACTAAACCATGTCTCTAAGTGCCACATCTACATGTCTTTTAAACACCTCCAGGGATGGTGACTCAGCTGCTTCCCTAGGCAGCCTGTTCCAGTGCTTTACAACCCTTTAGGTGAAGAAATTTTTCCTAATATCCAATCTGAACCTTCCCTGGTGCAACCTGAGGCCATCTCCTCTCATCCTATTGCTTGTTACTTGGGAGACAGCCACCCTCTGTGCTACAACCTCCTTTCAGTCCTGTGCCTCTCATTCAGTATCCACAAAAAGTTTGCCTATTTGCAAATACTGACTCACTTTCACCACTCATGAGCCTGTTCTGCTTTTCTGGCATTTATAACAACTTGTGAGGCTGAGGCCATTAACTCACACAATGCGACAGTTAAGTTGTAGGGGCACATTTTCCAATTCAACAGCTACAGCCAGGCCAAAAGGATCATTCAAAATATAAATAAGAAACTTATTTTACCAAAGACGTGCCAAAAAACCAAAATCAATGACTTGTGTAGCTTCATGCAGACTTTTAAGACTCTCTTCCTTAGAGCACGCTACACCATGCCCTATATACCTACAGAGTCACAAAAGTACTGGTGCAATAGTGACCAGGCGCAGAGCACCTTTGTACTCCTGCTCCTCTACCAACATGTCCACTTCGCACTTGTGGTTCATCATCTCTGCCACAAAGGAAGAAGTGAGGCCACATGTGGCTTATGAAATTTCCTCTGAAAGCAGGTCCTCTTTTTCTCTTAGGTTCCAAATAAAAGCTGCCCATCCTTTGTAGCTGCACAGCCCTAAAGCACAGAGGAAAAATTCAGTCCTAAGTGGTGCAAATGCAAGTTCAGCATAACCAGAATTGCTCTCTTTGATTCCAAGAGCATTTTGGGATTCTGCAACTCCTGATCTGGCCAACTCACTGAAGTCAACAGCAGCTTTGCCCTTGCAAGGGGGAGAAAAATCGAACCAACCAGCCATTAAGGAATTTACCACAAATTTAAAATCTCTCCAACATTTTGCTTTCTGTGTCCTGTGTATCTCATCATGGAGGGGTATATTTGGTCATAGGTAATGCTTTTCACATTTCCTCTGTACTAACAGTGCAGAATGGGGAAGAAGAAAAACCCACAGTAGCCATACCACAATGCTTAGAAGAGAAAAACAAATTCAAGAGAACACAACATAAATCACACCCGAGCTGTGGCAGTGAAAGTTTCTTAACCACGTCTGATGTAATACTGGTTTAGAAAGCAAAACAGAGGCCAAACAAATACAGAAATAAAAACCTACAATTCCTGCCTATTTATATAGAGGCTGTTAAATGCTGCTGAAGAGAGTCTGGATTCGTTCAATCTGCCAGGCACACCAGGGAACACTAATTCATGCCTGCAGCTCTTTGCACCATCCTGTAGTGCTACACCCCAGCACTGGCCTACTGCCACAGCAGGGCTGTCTCTTCCAAACTGCGCAGCCAAGAGGGAAAAAACAAAACCAAAACAAAACAAAAGACCAAAAAAGTCCCCACAGCCCCTCTATTGGGTTGCTTTTACTATGCTAGACTGTAAAGAGTGTAATTTGTTCTTGCTGCAAAAGGATTATAATGCTGCCTAAAAGCATGGCTGGGAAGGGTAAGGATGCACAGAGTAAGCAGAACCAGACCAGTGCTCAGCAAGTGTTATGCACCTTCTCACATCAAGGGCTGAATTCAGCTCATATTTTTCCATACGGTGCCTTTTCAAGCACCTGCAGGTGCATAGCAGCACAGGATGTGCTTCCTGGCAGCCGCAATCATTTGACTAGATTTGATTCCCGTTCTTGAGAAGCTCTCCTCTGACTACGTACTGAGCGGCCAAGACCAAACCACTTGGCTCCTCTCAAGGGCAGAGATCCTTACGCTTTCTTTATCTAAATGCCATTAATGGTAAGGACAGCCACAGCTTCTGGCTCTCTGTTAGCTGCTTATGTGTGCAAGCAGTGACGGAGCTCTGCAACCTCCTTCCCCTTCCTATCACACACACCCACGTTTCTAGACTAGGACCTTCACGTCCCTCTGTCCCCTCACTCAGCAGCACACTCCCAGTCCCTCTGCAGGTGATTTTGGGTGCCCTGTTCCTCCTGCCCTCAGCCCTTATGCCACATCACCCCCACAAACCACTTCAGTCCTGTCCCCAAACCCACCTGACGCACATTCCTCCTCACGCTTTGACCTCTATTGCTACAACCCGTAGTGCCGAGCTTCTTGTGATGAAGAGCAGTGAGAGAAACACATCACTACCAGCCTCTTTAGGAGACCCACCTTAACTGCTTCCACGGATCAGGTGAGCACCCACCCACATAGGAAGAGTCAGAGGTTGCCACCACTGCATCTGCGCTGGACGAGCTCACTGAAGCAGTCCATGCACGATGAATGAGGGGAGATTCGGGTAAGACATGAGAAAGAAATTTTTTACAATGACGTTGGTAAAATACTGGAACAGGTTGCCCAGAGAGGTGGTAGATCCCCCATCTCCGGAGACGTCCAAGGCTTTAGTGCATGAGATTCTGAGCAACCTGACCTAGTTGAAGATAGCCCTGTTCACTGCAAGGGGTCTGGACTAGATGACCTTTGAAGGTCACTTCCAAGCCAAACTATTGTATGATTTTATGATTCTATGAATAGTACCTACGCCTCTACTTGCCCAAGTCTGGGCATTTAAACACCCCATTCCTCTCACCTTCAAGGCAGTGGCTGCCAACTAACAGAAAATCTGAGGTGTGGAGAGAAGCAAAGGCAAAAACGAGAAGCGTCAAACAGATTATCCTGAAACATAAGCTTCTCACACAAGAAGTAGCACAGGGAGGGATGCAAAATTCCTGACATTCTCAGCTGGCAAAGAGCAAATGGAAAAATGTTATGCATGAAAGCCACTATCAGATACCATTTAGCATTTTATAACCTTGAGTAGTTTTCCCTCCATGATTGAAGGCTGAGATCCCAGTTCTCAGAATTCACAAGCTGAATAAATCAGGAAAGATCTGTCTGTCTCTGGCCTGCAGGTATTTTTGCTAGTTAAATTGAAGAAGATATATGTATCTAAGAAAGAGCATTCTTCTCAAATGTGTAAGAATTCAAGTGAAGAGGGAAATATTCCAACATTTCAGGATAATCTTTTGAACGTATTTTAAACAGGCAGAAAACAAACTTTTGCAACATCACAGATGTGACCTGTGCTTGACCCTTTTGAAGTTTACAGTCATTAAACAAAGGATGCAAATGACACTACACCTAAACCACAGTTCACTGTCAAGCTACACATGCTACAAGTTTGTTGATGCTTAAGAAAAAAACACATTCACATGCATCTCTTAAATGATTTATCACGGTTTAAGCTCACTCTAAAAATAGTAAAAATAACATACTCACTTACTAGCTCCAATGCCACTTGTGCTCTCACAAACGCACACACTACCAAATCACCGCTGTCCTTTGCAGCCAGCAAGCAGTAGGGAGGTCCTTACACCACATACACAAAACCACCCATAGAGCAGGATTCAGGCCACATCTTGACTGCAGAAGTAATTTAAGTAATTGATAGTTGGTGTTCGCTGCTCTCAGGATAGTCCGGTTTCAGAGGAAGCATCCATAAGCTCAGTGATAAGGTTGCTCAGCTTAGTGGAAACGTCCCAGGCGAGACTGTGGCAAGGACAAGTTCTCCTCTCAAGGAGCATTTTGCCCCCTACCTTGTGACACTGTCTCTGAATCACCAGGACAACTACTGTCACTCAGAAAAGAGGGGGCTATAAAGTGCTGTTGATATCTCATTGGTCAGCCTTTTCCTGGAAATGGAGCAAATTAAGCAAACAAACAAAAAAACCCCCACAACTCAAGGTAATGCCCATCAAGTTTAAACTGGGCTCAAGTAATTGAAGCTCTTTCTATTAAACAAAATTAAAAATCCTGGAGTTTACCACAGTAAACTTAAAAAGGACAGAGATAAATTTTCCTGCCCTGGAAATATGGCCCTCAGGCTCCCTAACTATTTGCTACAATATTTCTCAGCTGGCAAAATGGAAAGCTGGCAGCCACCCAAGGTATTCAGACAAAGCATTGTAATTAGAAGCTAGTTAGGGCACCATGAACCAAAATATATGCTAATAAAAACATCATTAACTAACTTGTGAAGAGACTCTTCTTAGGGGAGGGAATCTTTGCTAACAATAACATAATTGTCTGCATTTAAATCCTGAAGCCCACAGCAACAATTTAAATCTGATGGGGGGAAAACTGAGACAGGGAAAACAAGTGACATTGGGAAAACAGTGGGGTGGGGGGAAAGGGACTCTGAGAAACAGCTTGTCCGAGAGCACACCAACACAATGACACCAGGTCTGCAGAGACCAGTACTTAGGCACAGAAAAGTAGGAGGATTTTGTTAAGTGCGCTGCCAGTTTAAGGTTTTCTCTACCCAAAAAAAAAAAAAAAANAAAAAAAAAAAAAAGGGAAAAGGAAACACAAGATTAAAGGATTAAGAAGCTCTCTCCTTTTGTAATGAAGTACAATGTGAATTTTCCACAGCGAGAGCTGCTGGAGACACACGTACCCCTCCCCAGGGTCTCCTTCGGGAAGCACGCTGAGCATTCGCTCCCACTAAGGCTATGATGGAAACACTTTTGATCTCCATTTTCTGCTGCATTATTGTCATTCTGCAGAAGTGATGTTTGCTTGTTTTTTCCCCCAAAATGGCAATTCTGGTTCCATCTCTGCCTACAATTCCAAGTTTCCTTACATGAAATAAATAAAATATTATATCCATTATCCACATGAATCAGAAGTTATCTGTTCTCCATGCTGGCTGGCCTGTGTATTAAGGTTCTTCAACTAACTTAGGTGTTTCACACAAGCTTTTAAACCCAACACCGACCAGCACTTCCAAAGGCTTGCGATGTTACAAGTGGCTATGTGAAAGTCGATTTAACACCTCAAGAGGGGGCTGAGTGAGCACCCAGGACGCAGCTCCCTGTCAGAAGCAGCCACAGGAATTTCCAGTTTCTCTCAGCTGACTGAAGGCAGCCAGGAGGTACGCTGGTTCTCACAGGGCATTGCTTAAATAAAAAATATTGCTTAAATTAAAAAAAAAAGAGTGGTTTCTTTACGCTTTCCAAGCTGGCAGTTTCCCACTCTGGTGCCAAGAGAAACTCGAGAAAAAAGAGGCGAAAACTCAGGAAAATGGAGAAACTCATGAACAAGGAACACAGAAGTGCAGCTGTTGTTCCACTTGCCTGCTCTACCATGGTTTAGGATTGAGCTTAACTTTCAGGGCATATGTAAGGCTTCAGCTAAATCTCATCGCAGGCTCTTCTGCTGTGAAGCAATGGGGAGCAGCAGCAGCACAGGGTGGGCTGCACATCAGCAACAGCTGGCACAGCTGGGCAAGCACAGAGTGCCCCGAATCCAGAACACGCACACTCAAGTCCTATGTTTGGCCCTGCGTTTGAAGAACAAAGCCAAAAGAAGCCAATGTTGAAAGAGCACCAAGGCCTGAACACCATTATCAGCAGTACAGACAACAGGGGCATTGACAAAACTTCCAGACTTTGTGAGGGGAACATAAAGCCTCAACAGAAATCACAAAGAACTAAGGAAGGACAACAGCTCTCAAAGCAGAAACACCACTTGGAAGACATTTATTAGTACACTACAAAAAAGAGCAATAGGCCCAGAGGCTGGGGTAGGCTGGAAGCTTTGGGTCACCAATGTTGTTCAGAGGGCGACAAGAAACAAATTAACAGGGGGAGACAGTTGTGCTTGAACAGCAGATCAGAAGGGGCAACACAAGGTAAAGTAACCAAAACCCCACATACAAATTAAAGTGAATAAGCTATTGAGAAGAATCATGTGTTTAGCTGTAAAACTAGGATGTTTTAGGGCAGAGAAAGACCTGGAACAGTCTGGACATCACCTTAGGAAACTTGTCTGCCTCAGCAGCTAGCACTCAACACCAATCAACTTTGTTTACTGTATCACCCCACTTTCCAAGAGTCCTAATGAAAGACTGAGAATATATTGTGCAAACACAGAAAGGGGTTACAGTTCCTGATTACACACAAAAACCTGTAACGTAACTTACCTGTAATAGATTCGGAGCAGTTTAACAATTTGTGATGGTAACTGCCCATCATTGTTGGACACAAAAAAAAAGGAAAGCAGATGTTTGAAAAATAATAACCCTAAAAAAATTGAGAGGAAATGTAAGGGACTAGATGGGAAGGATGGATTTTGTGCCCAAGAGTCAGAGCTCAGTCACAGATTTCCTGCCTCAAATGAGGCATCATTTAGTTCAGTAAATACGACTTTATTAGTATTTACCTACTTTAAAAAAAAAAAGCTTTGACAGTCTTAAGATTATATGGGAAAACAGATCAATACTTACATCTAAACATGAAGAACTGAGTTTTGTGAGCTAAAGAGCAAAAGTAACAAACAAACAAACAAATAAACAAAAGAAAGAAAAAACAAACAAACGAAAAATAAAAACAAAACAAAACAAAAGCAGACCAGGGCAGCAGAGGGAAGAGAGAGAGAGAATAAGAAAGGAAACTCAAACCATGGGAAAGAAAACTGAACCTTTGCTACCTATTGCAATAATTAGTTATCATCTCCAGACCATGCAGAAATCAAACAAACAAGATTCAAAGGAAAGAATTATGCTATACTTCAAATATGTTTTTCAAGATCTGTTTTCCTACCGTAAATAACTTACTGAATTGCTAAGTCAACAGATTTCATCAGGGCCACTTTACATCATGCTGCAAGTTGTAAATATAAGCACAACCATTTCCTGCACCGAAGAGCAAAAAATCTTCATGGCCCACAATTCACAAACAAGGTATGCAGAATACAGTGGAATGTATCAGGACTGACATTACAGCCTGTACAAGCATCTCATTTTACCCCAACCTAACATGAGCATAGCTACATTTTTCTATGAACAGGAACAGTCCAATTTCACAAGAACGTTTCAAGAAATTTTAAAACATGTGCATGGGTTTTTCCATTTCTTTCAAACTTCTCAAGGTAAATGTGGGCATATATAAAGAGAACTCTACAGTTCTATAGCCTGTTACTGCATTATACTGCCATTGAGGCTATTAAAAGAAACAAATGACCAACCAGGTTCACATACAGTCAGTATGAACTAATGCCCATAAACTCTGTTACTTTTTTTTTTAAAGCCAAAGGAAAAGATACTTAAATTCAGCAATTCACTTCACATAAGTGAAAAATCAAGACAAAAACCCTAAGGCGTTGAAGTTGCTTGTGCTAATTTCCACAATAACAACAGCAGACACAACCCATGCCTATATTCAATGTCCCAACTCATGACAACCTTGAAGTCACCACCTAAGCTCAGACCGCCTGCCAGCCCAGGTGCTGGAAGTCAAGTGCTTTCCAATATCAACAAAAGCTGCCACATGTAAATCTGACGAAACCAAAGGGAGCTACAGACCACTTGGACACTGTCTCAGCTGTCTGCAGGAAAGTGGCTGATAATTCACACCAGGATTCTTTTTTTTTTAGGTAAGTGGTATGGTCAGTCTGCCTCTTCATTTTCCCCACCTATGAAATGGGAACCTGTATACTTGAGATTCTGTAGATTTATACTTACAAAGGATTCTGAAAATGAAAGGTTTAGAAAAAGTATGCCAAGAGATTAAGAGAGACCAGAATAATGACATATTCCAAAGTAAAACTCACCCGTTCCTGACCAGCTGTGTCCCAGATCAGAAATTTATGAAGCTCATTCCCACAAGGCACAGTTTTAGTCATGAAGGACGCTCTGAAAAGAAGGAAGCAGCAGAAATTCATAACGTGACCAACACTGCATATACAACCCTTACACCTTAGCTAGTTCTGCTGGGTTAGACTGCATATGGGGAAGCTCCAAAACCTTGATAAAATGCCTATGGAAGTGAAAGTCCCTCTTTTCTCCGATAAAAGATCTGATACCTATATATGTATTTTAAAAGAAGGGAAAATCCTCTGAGGTTCAGAGGGCATTCGTGCATGGCCCCAGGAACACAAACGCTCCTGCTGCTCACACGTAGCTCCTGATTCTAGCTAGCTCCATCTTCTTGGTGACATGGACCTGAGAAAAAGGCATCAGCTGCCATCATACCAGGCAACACGTGCAACTTTTTGATTAAATGTAGGTGACTGGTTCACCAGGGAACAGAAAAGTCACCTGCTGGAATGCACGTGGTGAACAAATGGAAAAAAGTTTTTCCCCTTCTCAACTCAAATGAAAAAAATCTTTGTGGCTTCTTGTATTTTTTGTAGGATATGCAATTTGTCTATGTTTTCACAGTGTGATTTTTCTTCTTTTAGGGAAGAGTATTACAAATTTATAGGCTTTTTTACATTACGTCATTTCAGTTGTAAGCTGGCAGGGAGAGACCGCCAAACTCCAGCAGATTTTTTTCCCCCATCCTATCTGGACACTGCTGAACAATTTATGTTGTGGTAACTTTTTTCCTGGCTCATAACAATGTATTTGATACAATGCATGTCATTACAAAAGCACTAAATGACACCAAATGACATATAACTGATCAAAACATTTCCTGAGAACAATACATCAGAGTTCTCCTCTACAGCCACCTGCAAGTTGCTCAAATTTAACAACACTGCACTGCTTATAAAACTATCAAGGAAATAAAAAAGCAGCATTTTCTTTGTTTTCAAGGTGTGTGCTTTCAGTTGTTGCTCTCCTTCTCAAAGTATTAAGCAACACTCAGCAGGTCCAAAACCAGGAACTTCAGAGCTGCAGCAGCTACTGCAGAATGCAAGGATTTTATATTTAAAACATTTAATTAATTTGGAAGAAACTAAAAATGAAATAATTACCTATATAGACAAGTAGAATCACCTGTGTGCAAGCTAGCTTTCACATTTTAGTCTTCAAATATAAAAATATTTTCCCTCTGTTATCATAATTATGAAAATTAAAGGGATTTTTTTCCCATTTGAGCAGAAGACATTAACTTTGCAACAAAAACTACTCAGGGAAAAAGGATGATGATGATTTAGAAGTAAAAAACCACTCAAGTCCCCATCAATTCCTTCACTGAAAACAAGCATCCTTCTGTCGGTAATCTTATCCATTACATGCTTCCTGCCTCTGTCCATTTTTCTCTATTCATCACTTTCAGGAGTCCAAAATTGAACTGGAACTTCCAGCTGTTCCATGTTCCATGTAACTTCCAGCTGAGGCTCCTTCATGCATCGAAAGGCAGAGCTTTGGAAGATAATTGTCTAACCCTCTGACCAACACACAGCAATTGATACCATCCTTCACAAACCAATTAAAACAGCTCTAACACACAAGCCAGATCAGCCCTTCCTACCCACATTACTCCTTTGTGAACATTACATATCAGATTCCCTTCCTGAAAGAGATCAAGAATTTTCAGAATTTTCCAGGTAACGCTGGACTTGGCAGATTCGTCCCTAAGATGTTAAAAGAAAAAAATTTGGAATTAAAATTTGCCACAGATTAATAGGCTTGTGATGGTGTGACACATGGAAGCTTGGCAGCTTTTAACGAAGAATAGATATGAATTACTTAGTTTAAATTGTACTGTCCTTATTTTGAGAAAGGCAGGATAATGCGACACATCCTAAACCTAGACAAAAACATGTCCACACCTGGGAACAGACAATGTCCACATTCCAGCCCAGCCTGGTAGGACACACAATGTGGGTATGTTAAGGGGTCCCCATAGTTCTCCTGCCATTACTCAGCTCTGGGGTGCCCTGGTCATTGTGCCTCTTGGCTTGTGAGGTTTTGGTTCTTTAAGCTCTGAGGATCAGTTCTGATACTTCGCTGACCAGGGGAAACTAAAGGGATTTTAATCCTAAGGCCCTGTGATCGAAACACAATCTAAAGTGGGAAGCTCATGGCAAGACAAAAAGGACATCAGCTCAGTAAGACATCTAAGAATCTCTTGGAGTGAGATGGGTGAAGGAAAACAAAGCAGAAGAGCTGGAGGTCATGGCAATGCACAACACAAGGCAATACAGTGTGGTTCTGGAGAGCCCCAGGAAAGAGACTATTTCAAGAGACACCATTCACAGGAGGAGAATGGCAGAGCTCTGTCAGCCTCTCCATAACAGAGTATGCTGCAATATAGCAAGTTGAAGGCCCCTCTGTATTCCCAGAACACCAAGAGCAGAGCAGAATCTGGTTTGGGGCAGGCCCAGACTCTCTAAACAGGTAACATAAGCTGAAAGGCGTTAAAGACGAGCAAAGAGTTGATTGAGATTGGTAAACCGGAGGAAAAAAAATGTAAAGAGTATTCAAAGCCTTGAAAGGCAAAGAAAGGAACTCAGCAAGGAGCAGCAAGTTAAAAAAAATACAGAAGAAAAAAAAAATGTATGATGCGTGCTACTTACCCAATAGTAGGACTAATATTGTGATCAAAGTGGTCCTGGACAAATCGACAAACGATGCTTGATTTCCCAACCCCAGTATCCTGAAAATAAAGAAAAGCAGAACAGTGAGTTCAGGAGACCCTAGACAGCAATAATTCACCTGAAGAAATACTCAAATAATTATTTGTGAAATTAAATCCTCTCTCGTGGCAAGTGGGACAGGTTAAATATTTCAAAAGAAAGGCGAGCACGTGGATTATCCTAGTCAAATGTGAGCACTATGAATGCAACACTTCACAACACTCCCCTCTCTCCAAGCCTTGTATTTTTGGGGGTGGATTTCATACTCTTGTTGCAAGGACTGCAGTTCTTCGAGCACAGCCATTTACAAGAAAACCCTGTGCTTTCAAACACATGGTGCATTACCCAGCAAAGTCAGAGAAACTACTTCATTCAGGGCTGTTGCAAGGGCAGCGTGCTTCCAAAACAGACTACTAAAGCCAACGTTTCGGTACACTGACAGCACTGAGTGGAACTAAGCTTTTCATGGCGAGATAAACAAGACTGCTTGGTGGAGACTTCACAGAGCCTGCAGGTGGTTCCGAAAAGGCAGGAATCCAAAGATTTGGATCCCCAGAGATGTGCAGCTACCGCTGTGCAGGTTGTGTTACTGGACTGCAGTGGAACAGCATTACTTTAAATGCAACACAAATTGCTCTCTACACTGCAATATACTACATTTGCAGGAATTGTCCTTTTTTTACCACCCCCCCCAATCAGGAAGGAAAAATAACAGCAATACAGTACTGGAATAAAACTCAGAATGACCTGAGAGGGGTGAGGGAAAGCTTGGCATTATGCAGAAATACTATTTTAGGCATTTAAGATATGAACAACTTCCCCAACATGCAGCATTTTTTGGTTTGTCTCTGTTATTCCACAAGGCCTTGGATGGTAGGTAGAAGAACTTAAATTATACAGAGAATTATCAAGGAAGAGGATTAGTGATATCACTATGTCTCCCACAGAATTGCAAAGAGCCTCTTTCGAGACAAAAGGATGTCAGGAAATCGATCCTGACCTTTCCAAGACATTAACAATGACAGTCCGGGGTCCAATCTAACTCATTAGAAAGTCAATGGAAAGTTTTCTATTAATTACATTGGAAGTGATTGCAAAACTACCACATTGCACCTGGTAGTTCCATTTGTATCCACATTTTAAGACACTTGACTAATTTACACAAACTTCTTGAAAATCGCCGAGAGAATATAGTTTGTTGAGAGCACTACACACATAACTACATATTTAAAAAAAAAAAAAAAAAAGCCTTAGCCTTTCCTGTAACCAATTTTACAATATTTATTCTACTTTTTGAATAAGAAAGAAAAAGAATGCCTGTATTTAGATTTCCTTTCACCATGCTTAAATGAAACTGTTACCACCACTGGAAGCGAAGTCTTAATAGAAACTTAATAGAAACCCATCACTTAAACTCTCATATTTAATTCAAAGCTGTCCTTAGTCAGCTTAAAAGCCATAATAAATGCTCATGCTACACAGACAGTTGTTTATCTACTGTGTTTAATCAATAGGAGAAAAAGATCAAAGAGAGAAGCAGTGTTTAAAACCAGCCCCGTAGCTTTTGATGAATAGCAGCAACACATCCTGTTGCTATTCCCAAATTTCGCCTTCATTATCAATTCCAGATGACATCTCTGTATAATTATGAGACCAGGATGGCAGAACACAATTTAAAAAAAAAAAGTCCTCTGCTGAAATGAAGGATCTAATTCTTATATTCTTATTCTGGATTTTAAACGTGGAGAAACTAGAACAACCACCCATTGGGTGCAAGGAATTAAATTTCCCTTTTGTGGGGACAGCAACGACAGAGTTTCTGCCACCACGTTTCAAAGTCGACATTGACTCCGATGACCCGACGATGCTTTAGTTTCAACTATAATACTTCCTTCAGCTCCCTTGACAGGTCACTTGGAAGGGCAACTACAATTCCAGTTCCTGAGCAAGAGAAGCCCAGTTCTCCGACAAGGACATAACACCACATGCGCGGACTAAAGCTTCGCTCATTTTCCTTGAAGCTCCTACCTCTTCATCTTTCAGTTTGTGGCTGTTACTAACATTTCGTGCTAGCTTTAAATGAACTTTAAAAGTTTCTGTCACCCTCACATCTCTCGCAAGAAGCAGGGCTAAACTTAAGCACATGCCAGGAACACCAAGAAGCTTAAAGGCATTCTTGCACTTTGCTCTTGGAATTCTTAGACTACAGAGAGGGCTAAACATACCACTGGTGTAACTTCAGTGAAATCAATGGACTTGGATCACAAACGAACCTGTCTTTGGGAAGAGCACTGTTGCAGGCAGTGCTTTCCAGGAGTCAGGCAACTTATTGCACCAAGGAGCTCAGGTGAAACAAGCACTCCCAGCTTTGGTTTTGTTGCCTGGAGGACACAAACAGCCGGCTACCGGCTACCAGAGTATAATTAGAGCACAGAGGGGAAGGAAGTAAAAAAGCAAAGGCTTCCTGCTTAAGGCAGTGATTATCATTCCAATGCACGAATTAAAACCACCTTAGAAAATTTTCAGTCCATGTTACCATACCTGCATCTGTCAAATAAGACACTTGCCTGAAACTAAAGCAAATCATGGTGGATGAATACTATACAACTTGAAAACATAACGGGTATCTTTTACCACTAATCAGACCTCATCTTTTGCTGACAATAGGGAACTATCTTTCAGGTATCTTGCAGAATTCAATGAAAGCATGGTCGCTTCAAAGAAGTAGAAAAGGAATTCACTTCTCAGCAACGTGTTTAATTAAGCCTCCTTACTAAGGCCGTACAAAGCTTTCCTGCTACCATCTGCCTTCCCCTTTGCTATATGTTTTTCCTCTACATAAATCCATTTTTCTAACATCTGATGGGGATGATCATCTTTGTTTTGTCCCTTTTTCTTCAAAGGATTATAACAGACTTGTCAAGCCACATGCCTGGGTAACACTCATGCATGCAGATGACTTCATTTTTCAGCTCTCAAACTTCAGTTTTTCACCAGCTTTTTATACCTTTTTTTAATTTTTTTTTTTTTTTTTACTCCATGTTAGTGTAGATATGTAACACCAACCATACACCAAGGAATAGAATTTTGACTTAGGTAAAAGGGCACAGCAGTATTGAGCCAAGTGGATTGCACAAGTTTCAGAAACTGAGAACATGTCCTCAGGAGTTATGTTGCATGTTAAGTAACAGATCCTGTAATTCCTTGGAAAAATCCTTATCTATCAGAAATCCGAGGGTTTCAGCACCACACTAGTTGACTCATCATGATCAAGAGTACACCACTTCATGAAAGGAAGGAGTGGCAAGAAAGAAATAAATATAAAATAATTATTCTGAATCAAGATATTTGTGATGCATTTGATGAGTCACTCATGGAACCAACCGCACATTTTGCTTTTCTCCTTCCTTCTTCATAAGCTTCATAGCACACTCACCTAAATATCAGTTATAAACTGCATTGTACAGGTATAAGTAAAAAGGGTGGAGTGGGGTGGGGAGGAAGGAGAGGAGTATAAATGTAATTTACAGTAAGTGAATCACTATTAGTCCACCAGAAGAAGTACGTACAACTTCAGAATCCCTCACTGGTCAGCAAAATGGATATGGAAATCTGAAGCTGTCATCAGATGTTTCTGATAAATACAAGGAACCAGTGCAAGCATGACCAGTTCCTGATTTTCACTCTTCAACCCAGAAGAGATATTCTCTATCCCTCTGAAGCCCTTTACCCACAGATTTAGGCACGAGGATTTTAAGAGCACCAGAATGGAGAGCACCGTGTTGCAAAAAACAGGGCTTCCACCCACACTCCTGTTCACGGAGAACCACCCCACTTGCCTCTTCTCAGCTCACATTACTCTAAAGGAGATGAGACGGTGATTTCAAGCCAGCAAAATTACAGGATGCTGGCAACTCATTTGCAGGCAAACAACCACCAAGCTGCTGATTTCTCCTGGCTGATTTGCAGCAGCACAGAGAAAGATTAAAAAAAAAAAAAGAAAAAAAAGGCAGTTCAACATGAGCAATATATTTAAAAAGTAAACCATTCTCCCATTACAAATAGGCAGTTAGTATATACCTCTGTCCACTGTTCCAGATGTGTGCATCCTGGCAGAAAAAAAGCTAATGCAGGAAAATTTAGCTCTTTAATTTAAATTTGGATGTCTCTTTTATACCTTTGCACAACCATAGAGCTCAGGCCTCCAAGCACTTTTCCAAATTGGAGGGAACTATACTACCATGTAAACACATCCCTGATTAAGACGTTAGTCTTTAGTCCTGATATTATAATAGCTTTTAATAAATTCAGATGGGTCAACTCCTATTGCACTGTGCAAACTAAACTCCTCATGTAAATTCATTTTACATCTGAAATGCAATAAATGTTGAATTCACAAAAAGTCCACACATATCGTGACTGATGACTAAAGAGCAGTCCTATAATTATGCACGCTGCTGCAACAGCTAATTTTTTCTCGACTACACGGAATTTTCTTGACTACACAGAGGGCTTTTTAATTATATGTAAAATTAGATAAACCATGCAAAAATCCTTTCATGACTCTTGGATTTTGGAAACCAAATAAAACAAGAATACTAGACAGCATTTCACACAAGGAAATGGCACATCAAGAACAAACATACTGAAGAAACTGCCTTCTGTCCTCCCACTTGCAAAGTAAGAAAAAAAAAGAACATCTGGGTTGTAACCACCACAGATCTCATGACTAACTTCCCATTTCAGCTTTAAAAGAGTGTTGAGATACCCTGGAGATGGGTGACACAAAAATCTGCACTGAGGACTAAAGGAGAACTGATCTCTATAAAACAGGGATCCAACATATGGCTCCTTCAGAAGGATGGAATGTTTCCCATCATCTTAGACAAAGCCAAGATTCAATCCATGGTATTTCAATTTGTACAAATTTTTACAAATTAAAAATGTCTGTACCTCCAAAGGATTTCTCGTAATAACCAAGATTCATTGAGACATGAACTACAGGCACAGGGTTTAACATGCTGTGCCAGTTTAACTGAGAGTTATTTTTTCTTCATGCAGTTAGAAACTTTTCTTATTAGCAGGTAGCACAGTATTTTGTTTTGGATTTACTATGAGAATAATGAGATAACACACTAGGTTTCCCATGCTTTGCTCAAGAAGTGCTAACATATTTCTTTCAGTAGCTAGGCTGTGAATTGGAGTCGGTACGAAAAGAACATAAGAACTCACTGATGTCTTGGCTGTTGCCAAGGAAACGAAGGACTTTTTCAATTGTCCAGCTGCAAGTGCAAGATAGCAGCTGGGAGGAAACATAACAGGACAGCACCTACATTGACATCCAGGTTGATCAATGAAATATTCCCTACCATTAGCATCATGCTCTGTATATAATTCGAGTCAGCTTTTCTGGCTCATTAGTTCCATTAGTTTGGTTAGTTCCATTCCGGTCCAGTTCTGTTCTGCTCTACTTGGAATTCTGCCTTTTGCTATTCTACCATTTTGCAGCTGGCCTTTGGCCTTTTTGTCTTTTGCCTTTTTGCTCCATCACTGCGACTGGCTGTCTGGGGCCTGGGTGCTCTCCTTTCCAGGCCTGACTGTTCAGCATGATCAGAATTCGTGAGAAATTGCACTGAGTATTGGTTATTTTATACGTAGTAGTATATTATTTTCGTTGTTGTTGTCTTATTAAACTGTTCTTATCTCAACCCATGAGTTTCTCCCTTCTTTTTTGGTTTTCCCCCAACTCCACTTGGGGAGTGAGCAAGTGGCTACTGTGTTCCTGGTTGCAGGCTGGGGTTAAACCATGACGCACACGTTTGTCTTACATATTGGAAGAAGAATTATTATACCCTAACAACCTGGAAGGTATTCATACCAAGAAGAAAAGCAGGTAAAGACAACGCTATTTCAACAATAATATGAGAAACACTTGGATATGACAACTCTGTATCCTTTCCCATAAGCAAGAAATTGACCCCATGGCTCACATGGCTTCCACCGAGCTCTGAGGACTCCCCTGCATCTCTCACGGTGGGAACGCACCTGCCCCTCAGAGCCACTTTGTGCTGGGGGTCCCCAAAAGCTTACCCGCTAGCCACCCTAACTGCAAAGGCACCACGAGCCTTTGACAGCCCAGTCCTTCCTCTGAGGATCCCTGATCAAAAGAAAAATAGTGCAACCAGTGCTGTCAGGGCTGATTTACCACAACTCCCAGGCAGTCTCCCATGGCATAGCTTCTTCAGTATGCATATAGGCTGGAATTACAAAGCTGCTCACGCTGATGGAAACCTGGGGTGTAGGCAGAAAGCAATACTAGAACTGGCCAGCAAACTATTTTAAAGCTTTCTCATGGCAGGTTAGCATCAAGAGGTGCAATAAGTGCATGCACGAGAAATAACCATGGTTAAACTTGGTCCACCAGTGACCTTCTCAGCGTACCCTCCAGTGAGATAATGCTGCATTTGTCATCTTTCAGACACAGAGAGAAGGGAGGGGAAAAAAAAAACAAAACAACAACCCACAAACCTCTTCATCAAACGTACAGAACAAGGGTACAGTCAAGAAGCCATCTCACTCTTCTGGAAGAGGATCTGCTCAGAAAGGAAGCTGGCTGTTTCTGATTATTGAGAGAAGCAACAATTCCTGGCTCCCTGTCACATATTCATGCCACCGGACAAATTTCTTGGCTGGTTCACTACTAACTGAAAAATAACAGAGGAGCCAGTTTATGCTCAATACTTTCCTAGCTAAATTCTCTTCTTTGTTACACTGATTTGACTCCTGCCAGTGCTACAGCAGATAGGAAGAAGAGGACCTTGCCTTGCCCAGTGTAGAACTTTCATTGTTGAAGTAAGAAAGATATACAGATGAAAACATTTGAGTTGGTATGAAGCTGCCAAAAAGGAGGAAACTGTCCTTTATCATCAATACATCTGGTATTTTGAATATGAGAAAAAAGGGACTCAAAATCTCTGCAACTGGCCAGGTAAATCTGAGATAGAAAGACACAGTTCAAACTTCAGGGAAAGAAAAATAATCAATGAGTCTTACAAAAAATGTAAATGCAGAAAGACCTTTCATTCCAGTAGCTCTGTTAAGTGCAGCTGGTTTTGACTTGGCAGTTCAGCTTCTCCACATTAAAATAGCTGTTCTTTCCACTGCCAGAATTGGCCACGCTTTAGTTTTTGATTTACAGCTGAATCCCCCTGGTCCATTCCCATTATCCTCAGCAGGACTCTGATGCAATTCGAAAATTCACAGCAGCGTAATCACATTGCAGCTCTGCTAGATGGTTAGCATTTTATTAGCCATCATCAAAGAAATCACTAGGCCTATACCATAAGTATACCTGGGCTTTTGCAGAAATGTATACTCAGCTCTGGTCAAGCCTGGTTATCTAGGAGGAATGTCACTCCTCGGGCAAAGTCTGTCACACAGCACTGAGACATGCAACCTGCATCTTTGATGCTTTGGGAGACGCCAGTCCTTAACCCAAAGGCACGTGATGTGGTACAGGATTATGGTACAGGATGATGGCTCTCTTTTAAATTCCAATAGGAGGTAAAAAAGCAATGAGCTGAACAACAAAATAAAGCTTTGCAATCTGCAGTCTGCTTTAGTTCTCTATGCCTGCCATTAACATTTTAATCATTACTCAGATGATCTGATGCAGGCAGCATTGCAATACTTTCCATGTCTTACTAATCCAGTTACAGCTGCTCTGGAAGGCTGTGGCAAGCGGCTTGAAGAGCATCTGAAACTGGCTTTGGATTTTTATCAACTGTATGAACATACAAGGAAGAGTTATGCACAACAGACTCCTGATCACAGTTTCCAAGGGCAGTATTTTAATCCAAGAATCACTCTACCCAATAAACTTTCGCTAACCTTAAACACATCCTTTGTCCTTCCCTATATTTGGGTATCACTTACTTGTCTGAAGACGCTGCTGTAAGGAAAAATACCTTTCAGGACTCCTGGGTTCGGAGACACCTCTGGGACTGAACTGAATCTGCCAAGCATCAGGCTTGTCCCAGCGAAAATGCAGCCACGTACTGCAGAGCGGTGTCTAGGAAGAAGCGCAAATACCTTCTTGCTGTATTCAGTTTTTCCATCTGCAAGATGGATCAAGTGAGCAAATCCCACCACCACACAAGTGCACAGATGAAAATACAAGAGCAGCCCCGCAGACTGACACATGGGCTCTCAGCCACTTCACCAACACAAAACTGTCTGAGGCTTCAGCCCAAACCAGGAAGATGCAAGCTGAGGTGCTCTGAAGCCTCACTTATGCAGCCAAAAGAATATGCACCTCATTCAGGACAGAAATAATTTTTGTAAATTCCAATTTTTGCTACAGCCCCATATAATGAGAAATAGATTATTTCCTCCTATTCTCAGAGAAGATCCTATTCCTGTTGATGTGCTGGGATCCCCCTTCCAGAGCTATAGAATTGGCCCAGGAACACGCCTGCTTCCCAAAGCAGCAGGATGATTTTTCAGCTCCTTGGCAGGCCCTTTACCAAATGAGAGGTCTGTTAGGTTTTTTGTCTCTACCCCATCACCACCATCTTTAACTGTTTTACTTCATTACCAAGCCTGGCGATGTCCTTCTGCAACAAGAGCTCCAAACAACATCAGATGCAGCTTTGTGCCACCAGTGATGTACAAGGAGTTTCTACAAAGGCCCAAGGGATACTCAGTTGCACAGCAAGTTTTTGAACAGGAAGAACTGGAACCAGAGCTGCCCTCCAGGACTGTCCATGTGCCATTACGCACCTTCCCGAGTGAAAGGTACCAGCCAAATGAACAGCAATGCTCCCGTTGAATATTGGAACCCAGTTCCCCAAGATCCCAGCAAAAACACAGGGATATCAATGAAACTATATTTTTATAAGGAGTATTATTCCATAGTTCTTCAGAAGGAACCACCACCGTTCTTTTAGTCATCTGTCCATGTATGAACCTTACAACAACATCCCTCTCCGCATTTTTGTTTGTTGTATGCTCTTCTTTAACCTCATAATATGTAGTAACATCGGTATGTTTCAAGTCAGTCAGTATATTACTCCCACAAAGTTAGGATGGTCTGAGTCAATTCGCCCACAGTAAAACACCCTACAAATCACTTCTAATCGCTAGTGCATTGTCAGGCCAACACTGGTGTTGTGGAGCATTAGCTGCCTACAGAATAAGGCTTTTTCTTCTGGTGTGCATTAGAATTAGATTAATTCTAATTCCCTCTACATGTAGGAAAGTGCACCACTTGTTCTCAGAGACATTTTTCTACGCACAACCAGGTCAGTTATATCAGAATACAATCCTTCATCCTAATGCTGCAAGGACTGTGTCTGGCACAGGAATTCTTGGCTCTATGATTCTTAGCTCACTAGCTGTTAAATGAAAATAATCACGACTTGATTTTACCTTGTAACAGCATCATGAGGATCTAAATCAGCCATAGTTGTAAAGCGTTCAGACAGTACTATAAAAAAGAACCATTTAAGTGCCTTGAGAGACAGTCAAGTGCCGAGTTCATTTGTTTGGTATTTATATGCATCTTCAATACCACCTGTATATTCCTAATGGCTATTTTTAAATAGAAAAATATCTGCTGGCCAGGGCTTAATGCTAGCTGGCATATGAACACACAATGAATCCATCCACAATGATCCTTCCTCGCCATTTGTTTTCCTTTTGCCCACATAGGTTATCAGAACACATACAGCGACCTCCCATCTGCTTCACCCCAGAGCTGGATGCGGCTGCAGCCCCATCCACCTCTCCCCAACCAGCCACCAAAGCCAAATGCCGGCTGCCAGGTTTTGGCTCCCTTATCAATGTGGTTATTCAGCATGTGATTTCCTTTCACACGCATCCTGCTCACATCCTCCTGTGGAATTAGACACAGGCATGCATAGCTGCTGGGATATCTGGTATACTCAGGGCCAGGGAATGCAGTCCCACTGCATTTTGTAGGCTTCTCTGGAGTTAATAAGTTTCTCCCTATTCACTGTGACAGGTCTATTGCTCTCCAACAGATTGCAGCCCAGTAAACTTTTGGAGATAAAAAAACCCTAACATCCAGTTTTCAAATACACCTTCTTTAGTATTTTGCTGCATCCTTTCCACTCTCACAGACAGGAAAAAAAAAATTAAATAAATAAATTTCCAGCCCTCCCACACCCCAGACTGCAATATTAGTTAGAATCTCTCCATCTTTCTTTTGTCAGAGATACGCCCGGAGACCGAAATCAACACCATGGCCTCACCAAATATAAAGTATAAAAGCAAGCATACATGATCAAAAGCACTTCATCATCCTATCAAAGCGATGTGCCTGGACAGAGATGAGAGAGACTGAAGGGCTGCTAATGTCTGTACAGTAGCTAATGGTAACAATAAATTCACTTTCCCAGAGACAATCATATCTTCGTATATGTAATATCATACAAAACCGAAGCCTCTCCTAGAGTGTTTCCAAGATACTTGGCGTTATCCTGCTACCATAACTATGGCTCCAATCTCAAGCTCCTCACGCTGATTTGAAGGCATGAAGAATCACAGCTGCAGCCTGAAGAACTTCAAGGTGAGTGGACTAGTCATATCTCCCTCTTATTTCTGCCCCAAACACTTGCTTTTCTAAAGGATTCACTCAAAGCGCTCTCCCTCATCTGGCAGCTAGTAGGCACTCCACTAACTTCAGCTGAAGATTTTACTGCAAACGTGGAAAAGTTTCTCCAAATGTGGCAACTCGAGAGAAGGTATCTGGAATATTGTGTCCAGTTCTGGGCCCCTCAGTTCAAGAAGGACAGGGAGCTGCTGGAGAGAGTCCAGCATAGGGCAACTAAGATGAGTGGAGCATCTCCCTTACGAGGAAAG